>JAIUZE010000623.1:0-254426 GCA_022085475.1 Heliosperma pusillum
GTTCATTTTGGACATTTTTATAACGTTTACATAAGATACTAATAAATTCAATGATTTTGAGTTAAAATCGATTCTGACAACAATTTTTGGTGCATGTATACCTACTGACCTCAAAATGTTTGTGGTTAAATTTCGTGATTTTAGGGATTAATTTGCTATTTATTTTGATTTTTGGCGTTTAATCCGAGTTAACATGCATTTTATGAGTTAAAAGTTAACTAAAAATAGTTTCATGTTGATTCTGGCCATGAAATTTTAATATGATCTCACATGCATTTCTTACATATTGTATGTAAAATTTCGTGACTTTTACTTATGTATTTCATGTTTATTGATTTTTATACGATAAAAGTCGATAATATGAGATTATAATGTTCATAAAATTGAAACGTCCATTTCTGGTCTTGAAATTTTTTTTTTACATTTTACATTCTGATGTTGATACTCTTGGTGAAATTTCATAATTTTTTTCACTGTTTTACTATATCTAATGTTTTTATTTGATAAAACCATTAAATACAAAGCTATTTGTTCATAAAATTAATTTAAATTTTTTGAGCAAATGTTTTTTCTTTTTATAGTTCCTGGAATTGTTCCAGAATGTACAAAATTTTTGGTTTCAAATTTTATGATGTTTATATTTTATTTTGGTTTTATTTCATAATTGTTATGATTAAACCGTAATATTTAGCAAATGAAATCACATCGATCTAATTAATGACCAACAAAATTAGTAGTGACTAATTTTGAGTTCTAAATCAGTTTAGTTAATTAGTTTGAATTTAAATGCGATTTAAATGTTGATAGTGATTTTTAATGGTTAAAATCAATTAACTTCCCGTAAAATGCTCTACATGAGCAATGAATTGAACTTAGGACGATTTTGGCATGAATTTTGCAGCAATTTTCTTTATTTATGTTTGAATGAATGAATGTCATTTTTTTAATAATTTATGCAAAGTTTGTACCTAGTATGGCCTAGTTATTTTTATCGTTATTACCCGTAATGTAAGGGAATAACGGTTTGGTTGTAATTTTATTGCGATCTCGTATCGCCGGTTTGTATAATTTTAATAATTTCATTTCATAGAATAAATTTATAATAGGAATTTGTATATTTGTATATTTGTAATTATTTTTATGAAGACCGGTGACTCCCTCAAGACGGTGCCATTTTGGAAGGTGTTCCAAGTGAAGAGGCAAGGGACCAAGGAGTTGGTTTCCGAATTTGTAACTATCTCGTTAATTTTGATTAGCTAGGTGGCCATACTAGGATTTTGTTGTTGCTTGATTGCTTGCTTTATTTTCGCTCATGCCAAAATCGTCACACATGCAATTTTATTTCTCGATTGTCAATTCAAAGTTATTCAAAATTCACCGACTTAGTTCGCTTATAGGGAATTAATAACAAAATTGACAAGATCTCTCACATATTTAAAAATTGAGATTAGCCTTACCAATTAATAACACCTATGAATCCCGTGTTCATTAGGGCTACCACGCTCGTGGGTCCCTTTTTACCTCGGGTAAGTAGGGTGATGCGATCACAAGCCAAAATTGGATTGGACTCAACGAGATAAGCGTTATCTTGGGACTAGGAGATGGATTTAGTTGAAATCCGTCAACCAAGAGTTCTAAGTGTAGAATTAGTCAAGTATTGACTTACCATTTTTAGATAAAGGTAGCATGCGATGACTATTTTTGTCTAAATATGGGTCTTGGAATCACTTATATAATTTCGTGAGGGGTCATTATATGAGTGACTTGTTAAAATTGTTTTACAAGTAAATTATATTTAAGCAATGAATGTTTATTTTCCGTTGATATTTATTTTATACGCGCAAATGACAAATATTTTATCCTTCTACGAACTTGTAAATCCGTTCAATCGTGGAAAGGAGTTTCCATTATTTTATACGGTAGCATTTTGATTGCGATCTCCGTTTAAACCACCGTAGCTAAAGACAAAATGAGTTTTATCTTTTGATCCTCATATTCACCATTGCAAATGTCTCTTATGAAGAGTAAATGAATAAGCCACACTTAGTCAAAAACGTTTTGATTTTTAGTGACGTCTTCTCATAACAATGGTACATCAAATTTTTGCTCCAAAGAAAATATTAGTATTTTGGTATGTCGTCATTATGCTCCTTATCGAGGCTTACCTCAAAGGAGGCCAAATCAGTTGGGACGACTAGGTTAATCGATTTATTTAAAATCTTGAATAACCAAATACCGTAGTCACTTCATGAAAGGTTTATCCTTTTGAAGGTAAAACCATGAATGAAATGAAGAATAGTCTTCACAATAATTCTAATATACTTATCTAAGTAGATATTCATGAAAGTGAGTGGGAGCACTATGAATGATGTTTATATTCTTAATTGTTAAGACGAGGTTCAAGAGTAGGTTGGCACGAGTTTGGCACAAGGCAAGGGAAAAAGGCAAGACTATTTTGAATAGTAAAGTCCAAACCCAAGCAAGGTGTCGAACCCAACTTTTTGACGATTCTATTTTTTAGTGTTGGACACAAGAAAAGAATCTGCCCCAAGTTTTTCCTAAAGAGTTAGAAATTGGGTGTACTATTTTCACCCATAATATCTATATGATCGACATTTATTTTGCTAAATGCAATTTTTGGGTATTAGATACCCATTATGGTTTTCATCAATGTATTCAATGCATATAATAATGATTCGTACGACGACTAACCATGATTAAATGTCGACCTACAAGGGAAATATAACTATTGTAGTTTTATTTCTATAGAGACATATAAAAGTTATAATGTGATCAATCTAGTTTCGGATTTAGAGGTATACTTTAATAAACGTTATTATATTTATGACCTCTAAATAAAGAATATAGTATCCACTTTAGTGTACGACACAAGTGTTTCACTTTTGTGAATAGAACAAACGTTGTATCTTTTTATGCCTATACTTGGTCAATGGTTATCCCATACCAATCAAAGGTAATTATATTCTTGACCTAAACTAGTAATTACTTGTCATATAGATTGAAAAAGGCTCAAAATTGGTGACCTATGTCTAATCTTAATTCTGGATTGTGTAGCACATTAAGAGGCTAGTATTAACAACTATCCCTAACCCATCTGATTTTGAATCTTATGGTGTGTGCGAATCTTGTATTCAAGGCAAGATGATTCGTGCCCTTTTGTTGAAAAGGAAATCGAACTAGTAAATTATTGGCCCCATTACATAAGAATACGTGTGGTCCAATAAACACAACCAGAGATGGTAATGATTACTTCACTTGATTTACCGACGATTTAAGTAGATATTATGTTTGATTCTACTTAATGAGGTGCTAAGAGAAATCTTTGAAAAGTTCAAAGAGCTTCAATGAGAAGTAGTTAACCACTAGAGCATTAGATCAAGGACTTACGACTAAATCGTAACTATAAATATCTAAGTATTGACTTTGATTTTCACCAAAAGTATTGTAAATGGTTTCACAAGTTAACTTTCTAACACACATTATTAGATAAGGTGTTGTTGAATAGAGAAACAGAACCTTATACGATATGGTTTTGTCTTTATCAAGTCAAAATGAGCCATTTGACTAACCTTGGGATCTTAATTTTTTGTCTGCTATTTCTTTTCCCACCATATTAAAACACATTTAAAACAGTCTGATTTCATTCCATATACGATATGGGTAGGTAGCGTACCTAATTTATAAGTTATTTGAATGAAACAAGTGCTCAATAATCCCACATTGACCACGAGAACAAAGCGTTTGTGACTCGTGATGCTGTCTTTCAATAAAAATACGATTATTTCTTGATACGACAGAGTGGGAGAAAATGTTTCAAGAGCCACAAACTGAGCATATGGTCCGGAAAAAGTTTTCCTCATTGCTTGTTCAGTAGTTGTTTCTTCGGAACCTAGGAGGTCTGGTGGAATTTTATCGCTCCTTTATAGTGATGAATTCTAATATGCGACTTATAAAAGACTGTTTTTAGTCCTAACTTCTTGATATGGCTTAGAGTCATACAATTCGTAATGGACTCCATGCATGATGGTCAGGTATGTGACCTGGTAAATTTTCCTTGAAGAAGTACGACCTCTTCAATGTAAATTGATTTTTAAGATCGAAATTTGCATGGATGAACATTAAAATGTTTTCAAAGATAACTTGGTAGGCAAAGAGTTTTGCACCAACCTTAATTCTTTGATCCATTCGAATATACTTAGCGATTACAGCATATCATAATATTATGATGCCAACTAGACTCTCAAGAATCACCTTCTTGAATACGAGTCTAGAAGAGCGGTAGTATTATTTATATCACTGTGGGTCGTAGATCTAAAACATATCCTAAGTTAATTTGCAAGATTAAGAGGATGTCTTAAGTAAGCACAAAGAGTTGGGAATTAGTGTGTCAATATGTCATAAAATATTTCTCGATATCGCTGAGAATTATGTTTTATACATGAAGTTTAGTGGGAGTAATATGGTTTTCACAGTCTTATATGTGGAGACATATTGATCATTTTAGATGATGGAAGATTTTGGAGAAGTAGAATACATCTTTTAGATATCTGGATTTATGGAGATAAATCTAAAAGGATATTAGCATTGAGTCAATATTCTTATATTAATAAGATCTTTGACTAGTTCAAGGAAGTTGAACACATCATAATTGAGTCCTTTTGCTTCCGCTGCGGGATCAATTATATTTGCTGTGATGTATACTCAATCCGACATTTTGCATGCTTTGAGTATGACGAATCATTTGCAATCAAATCCAAGTGAGAGTCACTTGATAGCCATAAAGAACATCCTTAGTACTTGCGAAGGACTAAAAGATATGTTCCATGTGTTTGGAGTTTAAAATGAGTTGCGTGTAAGGGTTACACAGACTTCAGTTTCCAAACTGATCAAAGTGCTTTGAAATCACGAGCTGGCTGTGTTTTATAGAAGATTTATCTGTTGGAAGAGTTCCAAACAGAAAATACTATTGGAAAGGTTCCAAGTAGGAGTGACATTTTCAAATATAAATGTCATGTATCCGCTGGAAGTGTTCCAGGCAGTTTATCATTGCGGATTTCACAACGGAAATTGAGTACATTGCATCATATGATGATGCATATGAAAGAAGCTTGGATTCGAAAGTATTGGAGGGACTAGAAAAGTTCATATGCTGTATATCTATCCCATTATTACTGGTAAAACAGTGGGAGCTACCTTAGGCCAGAGTACTAAGTATTAGATTTCAAACAAGAAACGTTACTAGAAAGTTTTATGTAATATGAGATTACGTAGACAAAAGAAAAATAGCAATCAGAACGATGGGAAAGATGCAAGTATTGCTAATCCATTAGCCATGCTTTTTGCAGGCTGAACATGATAGTCATGTCATTTCAATGGGGATTGAAATATGTACCTGAATTGCTAAAGATTATAAGATATGAAATTATTGATAGCGTATCAATTTTTCCAAATATTTGATAATCGCATTCATTGTTAGAGTTTCATTAAAAACTCCTTTATTTAGTTTGACTAAATTTTAATACTTTGTTTATCCGAATTGGTTGAAAGAAAGGTTGAACCCAATTCAAGTGAACAGGACGAACTTAGTATTTTGTCCCTAGTCACTCAATGAGGTGACGTCTCGAAATGACTAGATTGTAAGTCGATCGATGGTTGGTTCAGCACCATGGGGTCATGGAGATGACTGGTCGTTTACATAGACAGACTGTATGACACTCTGTCGGACAGTGACATTGTAGAGACCCTTAAATCAATTATTTGATGCCTGGTCGTGGCAGGGTCTTCTATCTTATTCCTATAAGTCGATTCTTTTGACTGGCGACCGTCTATCTGAGTCAGTGCAGTTTCCGATTGGTTTTGGTTGATGTTCTAGGTCGTGCCGTAAAAGGAGGCCGATGGACTTCTTCTGGATCATGGTGATCTGCATCATACAGAGTAGATGGATCAACAGGAATTGTCCACCCACGTTGGGTAAAAACATCTTTAGGCCACTCGAGGAGAAGTTACTGTAAATGCGTGGCCACGCTCGGAAAGAGATCTATGGTAGATTTTCCGGTCAGACAGTTACTCTCCCTATCGAGAAAACCACTCTAGATATTGTCAATCGCAAGTGCGACCTGGAAGACACCTTGCGTTGAGTGGGAGATGTGATAAAGAGACAAGAGAATCGGTGACGCACACTTGTGTCAGACAAGTGGGAGATTGTTGGAGTAGGTGTCCTCCACAATAGTGCGCCACATAATAAATCTTATTAAGGAATATAATTGGGATATTTATTGACTATATATATGATTAGTCAGTTGATTAACGTAAATCAATAACGGTTGGCTGACTAGAGTTTGACGTTATTGTCGTTTGACGGCGGTGATCAACTGATCCCTTTCGGTCACACCTAAAGGATGAAATCCAAATAGTAACTAATTATTTGTATACGATACAGTTAATTAGTACATTACATATATTCGATATGTACGAGAGTTAATTGTTAGAAATTGAGTTAAGAACTCAAATTCGATTAAGCTTATTTTTCAATTATGCGATAATTGACTAATAAATTTATATCTTATTTTAATACGATTAAATAAGATTTAACTTAGTAATTAATCGTTAAATTACTAAATTAGTTGAGGTTTTGAGATAGAGGTAATTAGTTAATTATAATTACAAGGAGTTGTAAAATAAATTAACTAAGCATTGTGGGACCCATTATATATTGATATAATGGTAAAATATTACTTAAAATGTTAAGTACATATTATTTGTTTAATTGAGTCATATAATTGTTATATGATCAAATTAACACTTAATTATACAAGATAATTAACCATATGATCAATAAGTATTTGTGAGACAAATATCAAAAATCAATATGGACCAAACTAGGCCATGATGGCCGGTTACATTGTAGTTACATGGTGATGATTGTTGTTCTTGTTGTAACTCTTTAGTTACCATTTGAAAGTGACATAACAAGTAGAATACAATCATCATCTTTTCTACAACACTCCACTCTAATGCATGTGATCAAATTGAACAAAATAAGAGTCCAATTATGGACTATATGGTCCGGCCAAATGGCCTTTATAATGAACAATTGTTGTTCATTTTATACTACTTCATTTTGTGCAATTGTTATACTTCTTTCTAAAATTCTTCCTCTCACTAAAAACTCTCAAATACTAATATTTACTAAGTATTACTAGTGTAGTAATATAGTCATAATATTAGTAGTATAATATCTATCTTATTATCTAGTTAATAATAAGGGTAGATTATTTGGGTTTATCTTGGTGCAACTTAGAGGAGATCTTCTACTTTGGAGATTGTTTGTGTTCATCCATATTTGTAGCTCAAGAACAACAAGAAGGAGTTCTTGTTGTGCCCTTATATTTTCCATATCAATGTGAGGAAATTTCTTCTCTTATATAAATGTCTTTATATTTGCATGCATGTTAGATAGATCATTAAATACTAAATTAACAAGTAATTTAGAAACTAATTAGAGGAGTCTTATTAAGGTCTATGGACTTTCAAGATGAACCTGAAAAAGGCGTAGCCCAAGCTTGAGCTATAATATCAACAATCTCAGGGTAATCAAGACACCAGTTATCAATCCTGTAATGCCTTATCTTTGACTTTTGCAAAGGATATAGATTTAAAATAATGGGAGCATGATCCGACACTAGAATAGGCAAATGGAGAAGATGGGCGGAGGGGAAAACACGTAGCCAATCCTGATTTGCATAAGCACGATCAAGTCTTTCCATAATGAGCTCTCCATTATCACGATTATTCATCCAGGTAAAACAAGTGCCTGAAAAAGGAATCTCAGAAAGGGCATTTGAGATGCGCCAATTAGTAAAGTCCTCTTGTCCACAAATATTGGCGGAACCACCCAACTTGTCCGAAAAATACTCAACTTGATTAAAATCTCCAATAACTGCCAAAAGAGATAAATTAGAGATAAAAGAAGAAACACGATTCCAAGTGGGTAAAAGAAGAAACACGATTCCAAGTGGATAAAAGAAGAAACACCGGGACAGAAAAGAATCTGTAGGATCATCCGCCGAACCCAACCTCCTACAATTCTAACTAAAGATCTGCATTGATGACCGGGTGGCACAGTAAGGTCCGCCACCAGACCAAAGTCGGACGAGGCCGATTTACCGCTGAAATAAATAGAGGAAAATTTTAGATAATTCTTCGGCGAAAAATTAAAAGAGCAGACCCGATTCTTCTTGACATTCTGAAAATCAGAGAACCAAAGAGAAGAATCATCATCTCGTTTCCTCTTGTGATCATCAAAACCGTATTCTAAGTTCGGTGCTTTTGGCCAAACAAATGAGAATGGTCTCACATTAGATTGGTCCCACAGTAGGGAAACCTCACAAATCGGCTCTTGCTCAATTTGAAGATCAAAACAAGTAGATCTTGAACAAAATTTAAATTTGGGACGTTTTAAGTAATGCAAACCAAGACCTACCTTACGCTTGTACACAAATTTTATTATTCGGCCCTTTGAATCAATCGGAAAAGATGATGGGCCCGCTTCATTATCAGCCGGCATAGAAGAAGCAGCTAGACCCAACCCCAGGCCAACATCCAAATCTTCATCAGCAACCGGGAACTTGAAAGCCGGTGAAATAGGGTGGCCAATACCTTCCTCTGGCAATACCCGATCATTTACCGTCGCCGCAACATTTGTCGAGAATGGATAAGGACCTCTAATCAGAGGATGATTCTCCAACAGGACTTATCGCGAATTTTCCTCATGAACCATACAATCCGGCGATGGTGTTCGAAAGATCGAGATTGAAATTTTTGAAGTAGAACATGATGATGAAAAGGAAAAAATAGGAGAACTACCTCCAGAATGTACAACAATTGGTTCAAAGCCAACAATGCAATCAATTTCAGAGTTGAGATATTTAAGGCGAGACGGAAGACCACAAATATCAGGCGAATAAAACCCGGCTGAAGGAGGGCCATTAAGCATAGTAAGTCCTATATCAGCTAACTCATCCATTCTAAGCTTGATTCCCTGAGCTCCGCCTTCTTTGCTTAAAGGGCAGAAAGAAACTCTATGACCAATTTTTCCACAAGATTTGCAAAAGAAAAATAAGCCTTCATATGAAAAAGATATCCATATTTGCTCCCAGCCATTAAGAGCAGTGGAGCAACTAGGAATTAGAGGCTTGGACATATCCACCCAAACCTTGACCCTTACGAAATTTCTGTTTGGAAGAAGCTTGGGGAAAGCCTCCTCTTCATAAACATCTCCAATGTATGAGACCAAATAGGCAGCAACAACAGTATTCATCAAGTTTCTTAAACTCGATATTAGACATTTCTAATATCATTTTGCAATTAGTTTACTCATTAAACTAAAGGATCTTATGCATGGATAACTAAACAATACAAAAATAAGAAGAAACATTTTTCTCACATATGATTTCGGCAATATGGGCACAAGATTTGGACACCTTCCAAATCTTGTTCTTGAGCTTACAATATTAGGGATGAACTCCTAGTTCTTAGTATAAGAACTCTCCAATAAGTTGTACCCAAGAGACTCCTTAATCACTACTAAATATACTACACTAGTATAAAATGGTAGTAGCCTTTTATAATATTACTAATAAACACTATTACTACTCTTAGTAAATTTTATTAGTAATTTATGAACAATAGTAGTTTGATGCTTCTTAAGCTATTTCTGTAGAGTAAGAAGTGGAGAGGTTGAGAGATAAGTGCATACTACACATATGAGATCAAGTGAGTATTAATAAGAGAAAACTCTTCTCTTTTTTCTACCCTTGGAGCCGACACACCCCTATATATGGGGAAGGGTGTTGCCTTTTCCTTTTGTTCTTCAGAAGAAACTAGCTAGGGTATGGGTTTAGGTAGTAATCATGTTGTTTTTATTCTCAATTAGAACAACAAATCATGACCTAAAACACTACCCTTGTAGCTCACGAAAAGACGGTGCCTCATCTGTAAAATGGAGTCCATTTTATCTTTGTGATTTTGTCATTTGTCACATATGTGACATGTTACATGTAACATGTAATATTTGCTTATAAAAGTACATTTATCTAATTTAAATGCAATTTCCTAATAAATAAATTAGACTTAACATTTTAAGTCATATTTTATAATTACATGTAAATAAAATGGGTCATCTCATATTTGGTTAATATAACCCACAACAATTTGTAATTATAATCAACCAATTTTGCTTTTCTCAAATGTTTCATAAACATAATGAATTCTTAGTAATATAACAATTAAATTACTAAAATGAATCTTATTTAATCATATTACAATAAGATATAATTCTCACTCACAATATAAACTTAGTTCAGTTTAAGGGATTAATTAATCTGTATCGCTATGCAATTAATTAATGTACATGATTTAGGGATTGTCCTTTAGGTGTGACCGCAAGGGATCAACTGATCACCACCGTCATACGACAGTAACGTCAAACTCAATTGAGCCAATCGTTACCGATTTATGTTGACCAGTTGACTATAATATTCATTCCCTTTGTTTTCTTATTATTGAGATTTAATCATGTGATCACACTATTGTTGAGGACACTCACTCCAACAATATCCCACTTGTCCGAACCAAGTGTGCGTCACCAATTCTCTTGTCCTATTACATATCTCCCACTCAACGCAAGGTGTCTTGCAGGTCGTACTTGCATTTGATCATATCATGAGTGATTTCCTCGATCTAGAGAGTAATAGTCTGACCGGAATTATCTACCATAGATATATTCCGAGCGTGGCCACGCATTTGCAGCTTACTCCTCCTCGAGTGGCCTTGCGATTTTAAAACAACCCTGACAAGGGGTGGACAATTCCTATCGCACTATTCCCTTCGAATAGCCACAACTCACCATGACCCAAAAGATGCCCATTCGACCCCAGTTACGAAGGTCGTAAAGCATAAATCAAAGTCACTCTGAAACTGTGACACCTTAGGCGAACAGTCTTTAGTCAAATAATTGACTCAAAAAGATTACTATAGTAGCTCTTGCCACGACCAGGCTACAAGAATTGCCAGAACTCTATAAGCGGTCACTGCCCGACAGATTGTCCCTTACAGTCTGTCTATGTGATCGACTGGTCATCCCTTATGACCCTATGACACTTGAATTTGGCATCAATCGCATCACACTCTAGTCACTTGGAGATGTCACCTCATATAAGCAACTAGGGGCCAATGCTATGTTAATACAGTCCACTTTAATGGGGTTCAAAATTATCTCTACAACCCATTTGGATATAACAAAGCACAAAACGAGTTTTAGAAACTCAAACGATAAATGTGATTATCATATATGAACAATCAACACAATGTTATTGCTTCATATCATATAATCTAAAGTTGGTTTCGTCCATGACAATTCATGACGATCTTATTAAATGCAATAAAGGCTTGGGTAGTGAATATACCATATATTCATTTATTCCAACCTTGTTAATTGCTTTTTCCTTCCATCCAACGTTATTCCTAATAACATGAATTCATCTACGTACATATCTAGATCTCTATATAGTGTTGGGCTCTTTAACTTGAAAGATGCTTCGACTCGTTATCATGATAACTGATAGGTATTTAGGTGAAAGGATCTACCATTAGCTCCTTGTAAGCCACCTTATACTCATCATAACTAGGTCTGTATATGTAGAATTTATAATGATTGACTCTTAAATCATCCTTTTAGTTATTCGCTTTTTGTATAACAAAGGTACGCCTAGGATTCGGATAAATCCTTATAAGTTTGGAAATTTTGGTTTGTGTAACCTTTACCACATATCCAAATTTTCTCTACCAAACACAAGAATGAATCCCTGGTTCTCCTTGAGATACCTATGGATGTTCTTGTAAGCTATCCAATGACACTCATGTGGATTGATTTGTTATAGGCTTGTCATGCTCCCAGCATACAATTCATTTAGGTATGTGTATGTAATGGCATACATGATTGGTCTCATGTGATCAACAACTCTTAGGTTCAGTGGATGACTATGACCCTTTCATAGTGATCCCACTTTCATCAACATAAATAACCTATTTAACTTGTTGAAATAGATAAAGGATCTTATCGATATAAGACACTTTTCTAAATGTCAAGCTAAAATCTTCTATTCCACAATAGATTTTAATTTTAGCATACATGTGGCCCTCTTTCATCCAGCATTAATATCCAATGCAACCACTCCTTTCAAAAAGGTAATATGAATACGTGACTCTCAATGAGTGATATGTCATTCACGTGGAAAACAATTTCTCCCATTGAACTTCATGTCTTTACATGATAACTTTAACTCCCACTTAACTTCATGTCTATACATTACTTTTCGACAATTCGAGTGAAACTCTTCTTATATCACATAATAGAAAAGATCATCATAATCTCTAGGTAGATACCTTAGGGTCGTGTCATGTACACATCCCATTCCAAATCCCTATTTGGACATGTATCTTGTACACACCTACTATGAGATATTTTACTGATGATTTGGATCTAAGCATAGTTACACATTAACTTAGCTTTTGCAGACATCTTCATGTCTATCCATGCAACTATAATTGGACAAATCCAAATACATCATTTCTTTGCTTAGATTCCATTTAGTTTCATAAGTCTCTTATGTGAGAAACTCGAGTTTTAAAATTTCTAGGTGCTTCCACTTCATAGATCATAATCTTATTATATCAAGAACATTTTCTTTTAGTCTCATCACTAGTCTAAGGATTCACCTAAGAACGCTTTTTTTTTGTCTCCTCACTAGTCTTGGGTCTAACCTAAGAACATTTTCTTTTGGTTTCCTCACTAGTTCCAAACTAGTTTTACGCTGTGGCAAATTTTAAAATTTCTAGGTGCTTCCACTTCATAGATCATAATCTTATTATATGAAGAACATTTTCTTTTGGTTTCCTCACGAGTTCCTAACTAGTTTTACGTTGTGGCGAATTTTCTCCCACTCTATCTTTAGAAAAATACAACTATGTTCTTTAAAGATAGCCTTATGAGCCACAAACAATTTTGTACTCATACTCGTAAGGGAGGTAGAAGTATCGATCACAACTTGACCTTAAGTGATCTACTAAAGACTTTATTGTAAAGACATCGAATCTTAGCTTTGAGATAGACTAGTTCTATAAGCTAAAGATGTGGACTCATATTCATGTCATTTACAATCTTTATATGTGGTGTGGCCAATTGGTTTGGTACATTCCTTACTTTGAGTTCGATAACTCAATTTGACTTAACAATTGATCTTTCAAAATGAGAATCGAATTCTTAGCTTTTGAACTTATTATAATGATCCAATCATCATAATACTAATTTGATCAATTTGAGTCGATACAATTTATGTTATTAGTGCAAGTAGTGTATAATGATAATTTTAGAACGATAAAGTTTCAACAAACCAAGTGACTTGGGTCGAAAACCAAGTCACCAAATATTCAATTACAACAAATTGTTCTTGAAAATAAAGCTTCCATGTCCAACAAGGAAATAAAAAGTTCTAAACAACCATAATACAATCAAAAGGGGAGACAATCTTGAGGCCAATCTTCCTTAGGTCTTCAACCATGGGTGGCTACCTTTGCTTCCCTTGAAGAGCCTTCTTAGGCTTCCTTGTCCAAGCCTTTATCCTTGCTGGGATGCCCTAATTACAATAAAAGGGTAAGAATCACAACTTGTATCTATATACCAAAGTTGAGATCATAACATACATGATAGGGATGGATAATTACCAACTGAAACAATCTTTCCAGCTTTGATATCTCCTAGATATTTAGGGCAAGTCCTCTTCCAATGCCCTACACCATTACAATAATGGTATTTGTCCTCAGTCGAGGCTCCCTTTTGTGGTTTGGGAGAGCTATTCTCAATAGCTTTTCCCTTGCCTTTGGAGGTTGAGGGCTTCTTCCCTTTGCTACCACTTCTTATGAACTTCCCCTTGCTCTTATTATTAATATGGAGCACATCCTTGGAGGTGCTAACATTGAGCTCATGTCTCTCTCAGCTTGCACAAGCATCTTGTGCAATTCATGAAGAGATTTTTTCATGTTTTGCATATTGTAGTTTACCCTAAACTGCACATATGCTTTGATTTTCCCCAAGGAATGTAAGACTCGTTCGATAACGAGTTGTTCGGGAATGGTCACCCCTTGCAATTTAAGAGTCTCAACATGCTCAATCAATTTGAGTACATGAGGGCTAACTTTTTGACCCTCTTTTAGGTTCATATCGAAAAACGCGGAAGTCGTCTCATATTGTATGATCTTAGGAGCTTGTGAAAACATGGTCACAAGAATGGCATAGATCTCATAGGCCGTGCTCATCTTTATGGCACTCCTTTGGAGATCGGCCTCCATCGAGAAGATCAAAACATTATTGATCGCGGAAGACGCTTTACGGTAAGCCTCAAAGGCTCGTCTTGCGGCGGCGATTGACCTTTCATTAGGTGTTTCGGGAGAGGCTTCGGTAAGGTAACGAATCCTGTCGTCGCCTTCCGCGGCTAAGCGGAGTTGCGCATCCCAATTGGTAAAATTAGCGCTATTCTTTTCTAACTTGCATCGATCCATGAAAGATCAAAGCCATGAGACTTTCGTGAGAATTGGAGCATTGGTGGTTGTGACACCCTCAAATTTGCGGAAAGAAAAAAAATAATTTAAATACATAAAGAAGGTGTCATAAATAAAAAGGGTCATTACAAAACGGAAATAATATTATACAATAAAAAGTATCTGAAACGGGAGACATATCTCCCGTATAAATACGGAAATAAAAGAGTGTATAATAATATACAATCCTGAGAACCGAATATGGTCCAAGGTAAATACTTCGCTCGCTAGCTCGTCAATGTACCCAATGTATGCATCACAAACCTGCCAACCGCATTAAATATAACACGGAAGCCACAGTCAGTGGGGAGTAACTCCGAGTTCTCCCAGCCACGAAATGTCGAGTTTAATTAAACATGAATAACATAAAAGCAATGTATATGGAAAATACAAAACTTTAACATATATGATATTCTTTTCATGTTATGAACAGATAACTAACATATAACCAAGAATGTGAAAAGGCTATCATGTGAAACCGATAAACTATAACTCGGGTAGGGAAGCTGGTATTGCTAGCTGAGGTTCCTCTCAGAAACATTGCCGTGATCACTAAACCCTAATCAACACGTAACCAAGGTGAATCAGTGTAACAACCAATCCAAACTCTATAATCCTAGCCGGCTTGCATATCACCTTCTAGAACTCATAGAATCATACAAACATGAAAGACCCATACTTCTACAAACAGGCATAAGTTCTTAGAACCGTCAATAGTCATCTGTAACTCGAGGCTATACCACAAGGTAGGAAAACATCCTAGTCCTAGACTGATCAACCCTAGCGACAACAGCTATTCCATTCCCCGTCCCATGACATAACCGTCTATGAGAAACTCTACTAGGCGACCCCCTAAGCAGAGATGGCTAGTTCTTAAGCTGGCTCCCTTCCCAAAGCGGAACTCTTAGGATGCCATGCCCCGACTTGGATATAAACCCACCAAGCCGGGACACAAAAGCTATCGACGGTGAACTCCATATGCTCGTAACAGATAGTACGAGCTATCAATGTCATGGTCCAAGTACTCATTTAGAATTAGAATGGTCAAGACGCATATATCCATAATTCCTCTATGGGTACTTAGTCAACATGACACCAACCATATAATCAAACAGTCACGGAAAAATATCCTATCATGTGACTAATTACATATAAATCATATTCAAATAACATATCGCCTCATATCTACTAAGGCTAATTCAATAATTAAATAAAACCTTACTTGAAGACAAATACCCGACCCGAGTCCCGCGACGGGTCATCAGTCAAAACGGGGCTGACTAGATCTTAGTTTGACCAAACCCGTTTGGTCAAACCGGCTAGAAACAGAGTCTTTATCACAAGACATAAATTCAAACAGATTCATTCACAGGTTATTTTAATAAAACTTAAACATTGTGCATATTATAAAATCTTACGTAAACCCCCGATGACTAAAGGATATTAAATTAAAAACTACGAGATTCGTCTTATAATTTCTAACATGTGAGAAAATAATAATTTTATGAAAAACCTTTTTAATTAAATATTTTACTTATTAATATTTCCCACTTGCTAAATATTACAAAACACGATAAAAATGACGATAACTCAAAAACCGTCACAAGTCCCAAAGTGGGACCCACGGGCTGAGTTGGGCCGGACCCCACATGGACCTAGATGGGCCCCACGGCCTGATTTGGCTAGAAATGGCTGTTTTTATTAAATTTCAAAAACCGTTTCTTAAAAATTCCCGCATGCTTTAACATATTTAAAACCCGTCCAAACAACAATTTAACTATCACACATCGACACAACCCAAAGACCAAAACCCGGACCCACCATGGACCAACCCAGACCGGTCTGAACCGGCCTGGACCGGTCTGGTTGGTCCGGTTCACTACCAACCCCACGGTTCACACCACCAACCCCACCAAATTAATTCCAACTTGTTTTAATTATCAAACCACCATTTTTAACAACCATCATACCAAAAGTCATGATTAAAAATAATTCATCCAAATTTCTCAAGAACACTAAACATATTAAAATTTCCTAAACAACATAAAAATTATAACTTATTAAAAATCATCAAAATTTATCAAGAACACTAAACATATTATAAATTCATACAAAATCATAAAAATCATAACTTATGGAAAATCATCCAAATTCATTAACATCAACCAACATGTTATAAAATCATAAAACATCATAATAACTACTACTTAACATGTTACTAACTAAAAATCCATGAATCATAAAAATATGAACCAAAACTAAAGATGAACAAAAAACTAAAGAAGACTAAAGCTACTAAGGTATGTAACATCTATTCGTCGAGTAACTCGGAATCGTTACCTTAGCTAGAAAAATCAATTAGCACCAAAATAAGAAGTATAAACTAAGAAACCCGTCTTCTAATCTTCCCCTAATATATACGAGTCACCAAACTCGTCTTCAAAATCTTCCCCTATAAGAAATGACAAGAAAAACATTATTAGAAGTAAAAATAGATTTTCCATAATTAAAGTGTTGAAAACGATTTTGACGGAATTGAAAATAAACCGTACGTGAAGATGGGGAGCGAAGAGGAGATTCTAGAAATATAAGTTAGGACGGATTTAATTAAGAAATGAAGATTTTATGAAGGTTTTGCTCAAGAACGATGATGAACAATTGAAGAACACGAAGAACAAATGAAGAACGATTAAAGAAAGTGATATTTTGATCTTTATTTGATTTGTTGAAAAATGAAAAGTTGTTTGTGAGTAAAGTGGGGTGAGGAGTGTCGTGTAATATAGAGCAAACTAGTGAGTTGGGTTTTGAAATTGTGGTTATGGAATTGACCCGGTATAATAATTATATTACCGTAATTAATTAGATATTAAGTTCATTGAATTAAATATCAAGATATTATGTTATTATAATGAAAAGAAATAAAATATCAAGGCTAAGAGAGGAAGAAAAACCGTGTGGTATGGGTGATATCGGGTCAGTTTTGTAAACGATTTGCGTAATTTTCGTTAACTGATCGATAAAGTAAATAAATATCTAGATATTATTATTAGTTTAATCAAATCAATTAAAATATCTAATGTGAGTGGAAAACGATGACCTGGGCGCGTGACTCATGCCAAAGTCGAGTTTCGGTTTCGTTTCGCGCTTTACGATGAGTCGGGAATAGTTAAATAACGTTCGGTTAAAACCGTAAACGTTATTCTTTAAATTCCGAATAAATTCAAAATAATATATTAAATTATGATAAATCTTAATAAATCCAAATAAAAATAAATCAAAAATATTATTTTTTTAAATAAAATTTCGGTCTTCAAACTTATGAGGCGAGTCGGGCAAAAGTCAACGGAAGTCAAAGTTGACTGAAAAGTCGAGAAAAGTCGAAGATGACTTAAAAGTCAAGAAAAGTTTAGGACGACTTAAAAGTCAAGAAAAGTCAATGACGACTTTCAAAAAGTCAAGAAAAGTCAAAGACGACTTAAAAGTCAAGAAAAGTCAAAGATGACTAAAAAACGGTCTTTTCATGAAATCCCTCAGAAATTCCAAATACGAACGCGGAATTTCAAAATAAGACTCGGAACAAAAATTCCTATTTTAAAAACTTAAGTTCTACTGAACAGTGTTAGTAAATATTTTTACTAGAAAAATCGGGTATATTTCGGGTTGTTACATAATAGTGTGAAATTTCTTACATGTAATCGCTCCATGTATAATGTGTCTTATGTAAAAAAAAAAAGTGACATGATAAAAACATAAATAAATGGTTATTATTTAAAAAACAAACAAGCAATTTATTTATAACGGGTCGGATAACGGATATTCGGATATCCGATCCGAAAATTTCGGATATTAATTTTCGGATATCCGAATGATTCGGATCGGATATCGGATAGTGAAAAAATGGAATTTCGGATACGGATATCCGATCTGAAAGTCAGTTCGGATCGGATATCCGATCCGTGCTCAGCCCTAGCTGCCATATAACCACTTAGATCACCAATTACCATCTCTATATCAAGTCTTTTCACGTCTTGCTGGATTTGAGGCTCTTTTATAGTAAACATGTGTACGTTGGCCACAGGTTTTCGACTAAGTGCATCGGCTACCACATTAGCTTTTCCCGGGTGATATTGGATATCTAAGTCATAATCCTTGATGAATTCAAGCCATCTGCATTGCCTCATGTTTATCTCTTTCTGGGTAAAAAGGTATTTCAGGCTCTTGTGATCGGTGTATATACGACATGAAATTCCATAAAGATAATGTCTCCAAATTTTCAAAGCAAAAACTACTGCAGCAAGTTCTAAATCGTGAGTGGGATAATTTTGCTCATGTGCTTTCAGTTGTCTAGAAGCATAGGCAATTACCTTCCCATTCTGCATTAACACACACCCTAAACCTAGCTTTGAGGCATCATTATATACTTCTAATCCATCAATGCCATTTGGTTGTGTAAGAATAGGGGCAGAGGTGAGTCTATTTTTCAATTCATAAAATGCTTTCTCGCACTTTTCATCCCATACAAATTTGGTGCTCTTTCTGATAAGATTTGTAAGTGGTTGGGTTATTTTTGAAAAATCCTTCACAAAACGACGATAATTTCCTGCTAATCCCAAAAAGCTACGTACTTCCGCTACATTTTTTAGTACATGCCATTTGGTGATTGCCTCAATCTTTTGAGGGTCCACTTGTACTCCTTTTTCTGATATAACATGACCTAAGAAACTTATTTCTTTTAACCAAAATGCACATTTCTCAAATTTGGCATACAATTGATTTTCCCGTGAGGTTTCCAAAACTACCCTTAAGTGGTGAAAATGTTCTTTCTCATCTTTAGAATATATTAAAATGTCATCAATAAAAATAATGACAAATTTGTCCAAATAAGGTCTAAAAACTCTATTCATAAGGTCCATAAAAACTGCAGGAACACTGGTGAGTCCAAAAGGCATAACCTTAAACTCGTAATGTCCATAACGTGTTCTAAAGGCTGTTTTAGGGATGTCATCTGGTTTTATCCTTAATTGGTGATACCAGAACGAAGATCTATTTTTGAGTAAATAGCACATCCTTCTAATTGATCAAAAAGATCGTCTATCCGAGGTATAGGATACTTATTCTTTATAGTGACCTTATTAAGCTCTCGATAATCTATACATAAACGCAAACTTCCATCTCTCTTTTTAACAAAAAACACTGGTGCTCCCCAAGGTGATGTACTAGGTTTTATGTACCCTTTTTCTAATAGTTCACCTAGTTGAGTTTTCAATTCCTTTAATTCAGCAGGTGCCATTCTATAAGGAGATTTGGAAATGGGTGCACAACCTGACATTAGTTCAATTGTAAAATCTACTTCTCTATATGGAGGCATTTTTGGAATTTCTTCAGGAAAAACATCTAAAAATTCATTGACTATCGGAATACTGGTTAAATTTGGTTTTGCTTCTAAATTGCTAAATATATCACATAAGTATCCCTTAGATCCTTGTCGTAATAATTTAAGGGCTTTTAAAAAGGATATAATCCTATTGTTGCAGTTGGTTTTGTGGCTCTGAAATAGTATCTCATTCCCATTCGGTTTTGTAATAGTTAATGATTTCTCATGACAATTTACCATTACATGGTTCTTACTAAGCCAATCCATCTATCTATCTATAATCTATAATAACTATAAAAGAAGAACCACTATGCCACATGTCTTTTGGAGGTTCATCCTTAAAATTATTTTTCCCGCCTAACTTTTCTAAAGGGCCATACAGATACTACTGAATTGTTATATTATTATTGACCTAGATTTTGCACAATAATTCAGCAATATATTTGCCATAAATATTTGCACTCATTTAACAGTATACAAATGGGCACATAAAGCATCTTACAAAAAATTTAATTGCATTGAGATCTTTTCTTATTATGTATATTTTCATGATTATTAATAACATATCTTCTAAAAAAAACTACCATCCAGGCATCCATCATTGATTATGGAGGCATGGAGCCGTCAATTTGTATCCATTCCATGATTACCGATAATATATCGTCATCTTCATGTATCATGCGGTAGCAAATTATCTCTCATATGGTAAACATAATAAATATTTGATGTTGAGAATCCACTTTGTTGTGCTAGAAAAGTTGGTCACTTCTAAAGTACGGATCCATAATACTAACTTTATTATCTCATTTGTATGACAAAGGATTTCAAAAATTTGTTAATTTGCTTTCTAACTTTTATTTCAGATTCAATTTCTTTTTTATGTTTCAGACCATGGATATAAATTATGTTGACATTATTATATTCAACTTTACTTTTGTTTGAAATTTTTTGTATGCAATACTTATTTTACAAACTGTTATTGAATTCATCATTAATTAGCCATCTTTCAATTCAATATGAATGTATGATAGACTATATTTGTATGAATGCATCTATTATTCCATCTTCGAGTACCATGCATCTTTTAGTATTTAAGTTAAACTAGCATTAAATTAAATTTTTCAAAATGATTTAGACCAAAAAAATACTCCGCATGATATATACATTGATATTGTTTTTTATTAAGGAGTTTTTCCACTAATTATGTTCCCGTAATCCATCAAATGTTCTTTTCAAACTCACGAGTCCCCTGCTTTGAACATGACCATAATTCTCTTTGCATTATGACTAATTAAATGGTTACTCAATTGGGTGAGTTAAGATCGAATCATTTCCTAATTCATATGTTATCATTTTCGAGTTGAATTATTTAAAATCTGATTATATGTAGTTAGAGTAGATTTTAGATATTTCCCCGGAATTGGACAATGTCGCGGTTGTTTTATCATGTCTAATTGTGTAATATTTCGATTTTTAGGTGTGTAACTTATTCTGTATGCACCTAAATAACATTTTCATAGGTATGTCTGTGGTTTTTCCTACGTCGTAAATCAAACCAAATAAATATGTCTCTTAAGTTTAATCGAGCATTTCCACTTTCCCTTCAACAACCAAAGAGAGAATAGACAACTTAATCATGAGACGATGAAGAATCTCATTTTTAAAGATTTGAAGTTTTTCCTTTACTAGAAGTTATATCATAAAAGTAATGCTCTCAATCCGATTTGAATTTTTGATTGACTCACCTATTGAAGTAAAATAGTTGAACAAGTAATTAGGATAATCATACAGAGTAGTATATTTGAGGGGTAATATATTGTGAAACTCCATAAGATACTTGCATAAGTATATTAAGGAAAGCATAATTGATGTTTATTATTTGTTGGACCACAGAGTTCATGGTTTTGCTCTTGAGACTTTATCATTGATATGAATTCAAGTGATATGTTACACATTTGTATGATATAATTTATGATAATTAATTTTATTCAATTATTGTTGTCATTTTAGTACAATTAGTGACTCAATTGAAGTCATTAGTCATGGGTAACAATATTTTCTCAATATGCTAACACAAGATAAGACTGTGTTTTTTTTACTTATTTACGTCAATGATGGAAGTGTTTAACGCATTATAATAGTGTTTATTGTAAGAAACTAATGACAAGATTATCATTGTGCAACAAATCATTATGCACACATCAAAAATTAATTCATTTAATCTGTTTAGTTTCTATTTACTAAATTTATAAATTAAATTAGATATGCCCGTGCATTATGCACGGGTACTAAGCTAGTTCCTAATACAACATCAAAATCTTGTAGATCAAACTGGACTAGATCGGCTAGGAAGCAATTTGCTTCTATAGTCAAAACACAGTCTTTATACCAAATCGGACATGAAATGTTCTCCCCGTTAGGTAATCCAACTGAAAGTGTCAATTTGTGATTATGAGGTGACAGTTTCAACTTTTCACTTAAAGATCGAGATATAAATGAATTGGATGCCCCAATATCAAATAAAACATTAACGGGATTAGAGTTAAGAAAAATGTTACCCGTAACCACGTCTTCAGAAGTCTCCATTTCCTGGGAGTTCATCACAAACACACGCCCCCGAGTTGGTCCTTGTGTTTTAGGCTGAGGTACCGATATTTTTGTAGCAGGAGTGGAGTTAGGCGTAGGGGTACTTCTCGAGACAATCGAACGAGTCATTGGACAATTATTTTTCATATGGTTTGGACTTCCGCACATATAACATCGCTTAACTGCAACATAAAAGCGCTACAATCGCTTAACTGCAACATAAAAATTATACAACCGCAAGTCCGGAACATAAAAGTGCTAACAACCACAACACAAAAATACGATAAAACTACAACATAAAAACCGCAGCAACAATCAAAAATCAATAATTAAATAAATAAAAATTTAGGAAGAAAAGGAATTAGAACACCTTGAGTCCCTGATTTCTTGACTGACTGAGTCGACGAAGGTGGATCGACGAAAGTATTGATCTTTAAAGAACCCTAGCATTTTTATTGATCTTTAAGGAACCCAAACAAGAATGAAAGTATTATCTTTAAAGAACCCTAAATATTTTATAAGTAATTGATTTTTATTTTATGAGATTTGGAGAAAAACAAAGTTAATAATGGAAAATGGAGAAGAATAAGAGTGAAATCTACCTATTGCAAAGTAACGTTTGATATTTTCTAATTTTAATTTTTTTTTCTTTTACATTGGGCCCCTCTCTATATTGAGCCCTTATCATTTACCCACCCTAGCATGCCTTAGGGCCGGCCCTACAACTGTCTAATGTCTATAACCCAATCCAACATGCTAAAGCCATTTATTTTTAAGCAAATCATTTTAATCCATTTAACTCGTTTAACTCAATAAACTAATAAAATAAACTAAACTTTATGACCCTATTATCCAAAAAAATGTTGGATGAAAATGCTTATTTTTAAGTTGTGTGGTTGGATTATTGACTTAAACTAAATATATTACGAAGCGTTTAAATAAATAGTTTATTACTTTAGTCGTGTGGGTCTATCGGATTTGTGTCAAAAGAGCTTAAACTAACTTGACCTATTTAAATTTCATTTCGCATCCATGTTAACCCAATTATTTAAACGGATCTGAATATTCTCACCCTAACCCGTTAACTTCGTATCGGGTTAGCGTCATGTGACTCGTGCCAATGATTACCCGATCACTTCTAACTACGAGTATATAAGATTAGTGTCCGCACTCCTCAAGTCCTCAACCTGAGTTTGACGAGACATTATCAGCTTCTCCTTCAAATCGACTGACCACCGCCTCCACTACTCTCACTCTCCTGCATCACACCAGCCCAATTTACTGTAAGTGTTTTGATTTTAGTTTTACTTCGATTAATTATTTCTAGGGTTAGCGTTAAGGAAATTGAAATTGGGATTATAATGTGTTGCAATTAGAATTAGAATTAGCATCCTTCAAAATTGTATGCAATTTGTTATTCTACTCCGTAGTAAATTGAAACAAACATTGGAAAAGGTAGAATGATTGTTACAAAAACACAAATAATTACTTCGTAATTGATTGTTATATATTTGTTTGCAAATCAGAAATCGCATTGTTCATATCCAGACCTCGTTTGTATCGCAAAAATGGGGGAAAGTAGAGAGGAAGAGATGAAGATAGTGCAACCCAGATGTGACAAGAGAGAGTACAAGAGAATAGTTCTCCATAACTCTCTTGAAGTTCTCCTCATTAGCGATCCTCACACCGATAAGGTCGGTTTTTTTTAATTTAAAATGAATATTAACTATCTCTTGTTTATCAGTAATTAATTTGATTACTACTCGAATTCAAAATGAACAGTGTGCAGCTTCTATGAATGTCAATGTTGGGCACTTTTCCGATCCTGAGCATCTCCCAGGCCTCGCTCATTTCCTAGGTTTATTTTCCTTTCTCCTTAAATAATTATATTTTGCGAAGAAACCCATATAAATACGCACATGTGAGTTGTCTCACATTGAGAAAAGAGGAGAGAGTTTGCCACTTTATAACCTAAGGAGCTACTCTCTCTATTGCCAATTGGTTTTACCATGAAACCTCCTTGGACTTATGAAGTGGACTCTCTCTCCTTCATTTGGTTGCGGGCTAGGCCCGTTTACATGATAACATATTTTATTTATAGTTTTGGTTTTTGAAGCTAGCTCTCTGTTGTTTTGGTGGTGTTGAGGGTTTGGGAGGGAGGGGGGGGGGGTTCTCTCTTACTATCAGTAGCGGGGGATGTGGTGAATCGTGTGGTGGGACTTGGGAGTGTAGTGGTCCTTGGGCATGTTTTTTTGGCCCCTATTGGTCGAGTTGTGTGTAAAAGTGTTACTCTTATCCATTCCACTTTTCATTTTGGGAATGATTTAAGGAAAGTGATAAATGACAACCCCGCCCCTTGTGTTAAAGAGAATATGAATCATGTCAACGTAATGTAAAGAATGGTAGCTATATATCAAGGGGTAGTATTTAAGGCTCACACAATTTCCTTAGTAAATTTATAAGGGGGACAATTAATTTGTTAAATTAAGAGGGGAAAGGGGGACAATGAAAATGAAATGGTGGTAGTACAAAGTAAGGATATAGGGAAAAAAAGATGACCCAACGTAAAAAGGAAATAGGAAAGAAAATTCCAGCTCAGATTTTTTTCTTCTTGCTCATGTCCCTAATTATGACTCAATTATGATATTCAATATTTTGGTTTTAATGTCTCTATGGGAAAAGATTGGAGCTCGAGTTCATGATTGTTTTCAATAGTATGAATATTTACTCTCGAATACATGCGATGAAGTGCTTCTGGTTGGACTTAAAAGCATATAACTGCTTATACTACTTTGATTATATGTTTAAATTCTCTTAATGTAACTTCAACCTTTTCTTTTCTTGTCCTTTTCAGAGCACATGTTATTTTATGCAAGTGAAAAGTATCCAACAGAAGATAGTTACAACAAGTATATATCAGAGGTATTTTTTTTTTTTGGAAAGTATAGGTTAGAAAACAGATGGGGAGTGTCTTTTCAGATTGACTTTATCCCCCAACCTAAATTGGGATTGAGCATAAGGCCAATGCAAGACTTGGGATAAAGTGGTGGAGATTTTCACGAGACTTAACTCGAGTCTCGAAAATCCACGACTCATGCAGAGTATTTTATGAGTGAAAAGGGGGTCCTACATATTGTTGTAGAGTTTGTTTAGGAGTCAATATGAAAGTCTAAAGTGAGTCTTAAAAATAAAGTATCAGATCTCAAGACTCATTTTGGGTCCAGGAATAAAGATAGCCTTCGGTCGAGGTTATGTTGTTTTGGATTTGAACTGTAACATTCATCCTCTTGGTTAAAAAAAACACTGCTTTGCGTAGAGCCGCCTAGAGGTTAATATTTGATGACACTTTTCCCATTGTTTTCGTGCATAGATTCTTTTAAAGAACCATTTTGATGGAGATTTGTAGAATCATTCAAGTACATACAGCTTAAGATTGTAACAACGATGGTGTTTATTGTGTTGTGTTTCATTGATTTCCTCCTGACTTTTTCCATTTTTCCATTTTGCATTCTCTTTACTTTTTCCCTTTTCTCTCTTCCATCGTCTCTTCTTGGTTTTCCTCTTTATTTATAATTTTGTCTCTCTTTCGTATTATCCGCCGCCGAGCCTATGTACGACTTGGTAAGTTGTTATCCCTCTTTTACTAGTTTGACATCACTAATGGCCAATTATTATTTTTAGTTATATAAACTTATTAGAAAGAGATATAAAAGGGAAAATCAGCATATCAGAATTCAGAAGGATTTTGAATTTTTGTAGGGAATTAATAAGTGACAATCTAGTTTGGTACCTTCCTAGAGTAGACTTGAGGACTATATGTTCATTGTCATAGGGCAATTTCATATAGGTATCGACAACCTTCTTTCCCTTACATCACAAAAGAAGTATGTCTTTTTGAGGCAAACTTTCTTTGTAGTTTTTGGATTTGATGATGAATTTTTTCCCTTTTGCTGATACCGTCTGATAATCTACCATTTTGCCTCTTCTACCATTTTGCCTCTTCTACCATTTTGCCTGTGAGATAGGGACTTAGGCTACGGTGATTGAATTGAATTAAAAGTCTTATATTTGGCTGTGCTCTTCAACTTGGCATTATCTTCGTTACTATGCTTGTTCTGCTCACAATGGAAATTTTACTTGGAAATGATGGTGCTAGATCTATTTTTATTGTTGTTGGTTGCGAGCATATATGTGCTGATGCATATTAGCACCTTTCTTTATTCAGTCTTGGAAAGATTACTTGGTTAGGAGAGGTTTGATGTATTCCTCTTCACTTAGATATCACATCCATATTAAGTCAATAAGTTATGCTTCCTTTTAATCTTTAGATTTGCCCTGTTTTCTTCCCAATTCACTGGAATTGACCCATTCTTAATTCGGCTAATTTTTGGATCAAAAATGTATCTTTACCCTTTGATATTTGAATTACACTCCGTACTCGACAATTGTCTACCTCACTTGCTTTCTATTTGTGCGAAAATCAAATGGAGTATTACCAAAGAATAGGAGGGAGTATCACATGTCTTTGTGTTTCTTAGTTGTTATCCTAATGACAATACTGTTTTTTCTTGTTTATCATTTTCAGCATGGGGGGTGTACTAATGCTTATACAGGGTCGAAGGATACCAATTTTCACTTTGAAGTAAACTCAGATGCGTTTGAGGAGGCTCTAGATAGGTCGAGGCAGTCTCTAACTTTTTTGTTTATTACTTTTCACTCTGATGTTGTGCAATTTCTTCTTGGGAGGCTGTATATCATATCTATTCATTTCTTCGCTCTACAAAAATTGACCTTGATGCTCTTGTTCAGATTTGCGCAGTTCTTTATCAGCCCACTCATGTCTCCTGATGCTACTATGAGGGAAATTAAAGCTGTGGATTCAGGTATTCACATAATAAGACCCTTTTAGTTGAATAAGGCTTGTGTTTTTAGAAGTTTGTGTTCAATTTTCTGACTTTTTTTTTGTGTGATTTCGTCTATTCTTAGAACACCAAAAGAACTTGCTTTCTGATGCATGGCGCATGAGCCAGGTATTTGTCTATATTCTGGTGATTGTGTGATAGTTTTTGTTGTACAGTCAGGTTTTTTCATTTTCTATTGCAAAAATAGAAGTGACTTCACACTTGCGTGCATGCCATTGCTAGTAGGGATGTCAATGGGGCGGGGTGGTTGCGGAGGAAGGGTATCCCGCACCCGCATCCGCGAACAATAATGCGTATCCACACCCGCCCCACGACCCGTGCGGGTGACACTTCTCAAAACCGCGTCCGCCCCGCGGCGACCCGCGGGGATCCGCTTATCCGCCAAATTACCTTTCCCTTCGTAAGACAATTTTTAAAAATAAAATTCTTGTATCTAAAACATACTAAGTCTCGTAAATTTTTTACAAATAAGTCTCCGCAAAGTGGTTTGAAATAGTTCACATTCAATTAATTAGTTATTACATAAGTTTTTTAAACAAGCAGTTGGTGAAAGTTAACAAGATTATCAACGCCACAAACATAATCTACCAATTGCTAAATCTAGTTACGAAATCTAGCATTCTAGCTAAATAGATAAGTCTCTTTTATTAGTTTAGCCTTTATCTTTATAAAATTATTAGTTTTTTTTACTTAGCTAGACCTATATTATAGTTGGGCGGGAGATGAGTGCGGCGGGTATAAGTGGGGCGGGGACATGCGAGGCGGGTGGTGTGAGACGAAGTGGGGTGGGGTGGGTATGGGGCGGGTCTCATGTGATACCCGCACCCGCCCCACGACCCGCGATGAATGACACTTTTGATACCCGTCCCCGCCCCACCACCCATCAAATCATTACCCGCACCCGCCCCAAGTGAGGTTGGTGTGGGGCGAGACCCGTCAAGATCCGCCCCATTGACGTCCCTAATTGCTAGGCTGTTTATACTATTATTCCTCTGTCGGTTCGGATCATGACCCTAAATATGCCGGTTAGTATCGAATCGAGTCATTTCCGAGTTCATGTTATTTTCAAATGGGTTCAGTTGGATTATTTTCGGGCGGGTTAGTTTTCGAGTCGGGTCATGTTTTGATGTCTACTTGGGTGTGATTAATTCTCGTTGGAAGAGCATCTTAATTAAAAGTTTAAGGTAATGGTTAAGACCAATTAGTGGTCTTAATATCTCAAGACAACCCTCACTCGAATGCAGGGGCGGAGCCAGGATGTAAAACTTGGGGTAGCAAAATTTTTTTTGACATATAATCGTGTCTTACAAAATTAGAGATCGTAATTTACAAAATGATTTTGCAATATAAATCCTTATTACATTCATAATATGAATGAAAGTTACGTAGTATGTTGTTATATTTCGTCAAATCAAACAAAGTAACGATCTCTCATTTTCTTGTTAGAACTTACTTACTTTCATTATTTAGCTACTATTTTAAATTTAAATTAGTTTTAGAGGTGCACAAAATAAAGTTGTTCCCCTTATTTTAATAACCCTTTCTCATTTGAAAATTTCTAAAACATTTTGAAAATCAAGACTATTCGCAAGACGCAATGCTCATTTATAGAATAAACTCATTAGTATAGAAACAGAAACAATGAACTTATTAATTCATCGGAAAAATGAATGACAGATACCGTAGTTAAAAAATTTGAAAATTAAATTGAAGTAAATCAATCGATCAAATAAAAGGGGAATAGTGGCACGAAATTAAAGTCACTATCAACTTCTAAAAACATTTAATGCATTGAATAGTTGTTTAGAGAAAAAAAAACAATAAAAATGGTTGAAATAGGGTTCGAACCCCTGACTTATCAAAACAAATCAGCCCAATAATACCAACTGTGCTACTCATATTTCATGTTTGCTAATTGCGCATGTTAATATTTATTTGGCTACATAGTGTTCCAGTTATTTTGGGGTAGCGGATTTTAATTTTTAAACCGATTTTTTTGGATTTGGGGTAGCTAGTGCTACCCCTTGCTACTAGGTAGCTACGCCCATGCTCGAATGCCCACCGGGCCATGTAATCAAATGCAACTTATGAGATTTTTTGAAGATTCTCGGGATTTGAACTCATGACCTCATGACCGATTTAAGGTATTTGTGTCCATTGTTAAGTGGGTTGAAAGTTAGTGGGGTTGTTCTAATTCCATAAGATATAGTAGTAATATTCTTAGGTGACACTTGTGTTGCTTGTATAGGTGTATGTAATACAAGACTATAACTCCTCATTCCCC
Organism: Heliosperma pusillum; assembly: GCA_022085475.1. Lineage (NCBI taxonomy): Eukaryota > Viridiplantae > Streptophyta > Magnoliopsida > Caryophyllales > Caryophyllaceae > Heliosperma > Heliosperma pusillum. The sequence goes on from JAIUZE010000623.1 coordinate 29,843, forward strand.
ACCCAAACCCATCTTCTAATCAATCTCTTTTGAACTCTCATTCCTCGTCTAAAGAATATCATTCACCCTCAATTCAACCCTGTTCCCCACGAAGCTCCACCATAGAACAACACACACCATTCACCTTAAACTCAACTGATCCCGTTTGAAGGGGGTGTCCAAAACTTGTTGACATACCATGGACACATGTCGGATACGTGTCCAAATAATTGAAGAAAATTAGACACGGCTTTATAGGTGTCCCAACATGTTTTGGTGCCTGTCTCACGAGTGTCGGTGTCCAACACGGGTACGCTGGTTAAGAGGAGTGTCTGTGCTACCTAGATTATACAAGTATACAACTGCTACCTAGATTATACAAGTATACAAGTGCTGTGGATGCAGCTGACAAGATGAGTACCAACGTCCAATTCATTGTATTCTGACTTCCGTTCGTGCTGAAAAATAGTGGTGGTCCATACTTGTTGCAATGGCCTGAACATCATAGCTTGTTTTTTTTTTTCCCTTGAATTTTCTCTCATTTTGGCCTTACTCGAATCACTTTGTTTTTATGTAGCTCTTGAATTAATTTTTGCCATCCACAAATTTTCCCTCTATGATAAATATCCACGTTTTTAATGTCACTTCCTGTTTCTGCCAAAATGGCGGCTTGCTTAATAGACCAAGTTAAAGGGATTTGTATGTGAACCTATTTTAACTAACTAATTCAATGTCTGTGGATGCGGCACATAACTGCTAGTCTCAATTTACCTGCCAATCTAATTCGCTCTATTTGTTTCTTTATTTGCAGCTTAACAAACATTTAAGTTCAGTGGACCATCCTTATCACAAATTTAATACAGGTATCTGGTACTGTCTGGGAATTCAAACACCACTTGGCATCCCTAAATTTATCCATTTATAGTTTGATAATTTAAAGACAAACGACATCCTTCCCAACCCCGCCTTGTTATATTTCTTGTTTTCTAGTAGCCATGTAGAAATGCAGTGGCAAAAAAGTGAAAAAACAGCAGCCATAAACACTTGTTCAGTTGTACACAAACTTTTAAAAAAAAAGAACATTCTACCAAATTACCATAAAATTAGCCATTTTTTACAAGGCAAAGCAGCCATTTTTAACTTTTAAATTATTAGCTGTTACACATTGCAACTTTGAAACACTTGATCACTTGACCTGTAAATGTGACCTCTTGATCTTAAAATCTGAGTAGATTGCAAGTATTAGATCTAACAGTCCCACCTAAGATGCATTTTCCGAAAACTGCAGTGAAGTCTCCTTGTATGCGTGAGACGGATACCCCAAGGATTGCGTAGATGAGGGCATTGTCCTTAGCAATGCCATTACGGCACTAAGACTTTGTTGTGCGATGAAATTACTCGCATGGTAACAGAAAATAGCTGATCACTAGCTACCACTGTAATCTTGGATCCCTGTCCACGTTTAGTTAGAAGTCTATGTGAATCAAATCAAACTAAAATGCTTTTCATTGAAGGGTCTAAGTAGCTTGCAGGGCATGAACAGGAACCAACTTGTCAGTAGTTGTCACACCCTATGTATGATCTAAGTTTGTACTGACCTCCATTAGAGAAAGTCTGACTGTCTGATGTTACTGTCTTTTTTACTTACTTTTTTTTCTATTGCGAGTGTAGCTCCAATTTTATATAAAACAAATTTCCGTCATTTATAAGCGTATCGAGCAGTTTGCTTTCCAGGAATCGACTAATTTAGTGCATTAATGTTTGGGGTTGCCACAACTGCAGGTAGCTGGGATACTTTGGAGGTTCGACCAAGGGCAAATGGTGTTGATACAAGGGAAGAGTTGCTTAAATTTTATAAGGAGTATTACTCAGCAAATCTAATGCAACTTGTAGTATATGGCAAAGGTTCTGAGTCATCGTTCTTGCCCGTGATGAAAGGTTTAGCTTCACTCTTTCCTGCATGCTAAGCAGTTCTTTCTATTTGTATTTCAGATAGTCTTGATAATACTGAGAGGTTGGTGGAGTCCAAATTTCAACATATTCCCAATACAGATAGAAAGCCCCACAGCTTCCCTGGCCAGCCTTGCACATCAGACCAGCTTCAGGTAAGCTATTGACGATACTTCTATATCAGCACTGTTTTTATGTCTCAGATAGTAGCTCATTACCTGTCATTATGATTTGTAGATTCTTGTTCGAGCTGTCCCTATCAAAGATGGACATAAGTTGAGGGTGGCGTGGCCAATCACTCCTGGCATTCGCTATTACAGGGAGGGACCATGCAAGTATGTTGGACATCTTATTGGCCATGAAGCAGAAGGGTCTTTGTTTTATGTCTTGAAAACATTGGGTGAGTTTATCGCTTGCCTCGCTTACTCTACAAATTAGGTCTTGTAAGCTTTTCTATGTTTGCTCGAACTTCAAAATTCTAACTGAAGTTGAGTCACAAATCTATTGGTCTAGAAGCCTTTAAACCGGTTATCGAGTAACCCAGGGCTTAATAGTGCGATCAAATCTCATGAAATGCTGGAGGTGATGAATAAATGACTGCTCTTAGATTAATTAATGGAAAGTCTGAATTGTCTTCCCCAAGGACGGATGAATAGCCATTTATGGAAATTGAGAAAACTTCCATAGGATTGTTGACTGTCTTATTTTTTTTTTTGGCAAAATTAATCCATTAATTAAAGGCCATACAAAACAAGAACTATTAAGATTACCAAAATAAAGATATGGCGTTTTTTAATACTCCATATCAATTGAAATACCATGTGAAGTTTAAGAATGTTTCTACATATCCCCTGTTACATTGGTGTTTCTTGATGCTACCTTCCACCAGTTGGGTATAAGTATTATGTAGCTGCTCTTGCAATAATGGTTGCTGGTAGTATCTCCATCATTAGCTACTCAGGTTCAACTTTCCAATCCCCACATATGACAGTTGTACAAATTTCTTTGCCTCACATGCCATGTAAAAGTGCGCCATACTTGCTAATAATGCCTTATTCGTCATTCAATTTAATACTTTGCTAAAGACCGTGAAATGATTCTTGTTGTTTTCTTTTCTAGCCATAATTAAAAAATCCATCTCATCAAAATAGTACTCTTTTTAATTTTGTTTTTACATATTATTGTTTCCTTTTTTTTCCCTGGTCGGTGTCACGTTGTTGTCTTATCATTCCTTAGCACTGTTTCACAAGAGATCAGCTGAAAAAGAGAGCTAAATTTTTGTTATATAATAATTATACTTTCAGCCGTAGCAAGTTTTATTTGAACCTCATTGCCGGAGTATTAGACCTCGCTACTAACCTGATGTCTCCGGTTTATTCAACCTTCGCTCCCCCTTAGTATGATTCCTAAAGCTGCTACTGCCTTCCACGTGGAGTTCTTGGAATTTAACATAGATCTGAAGATGACGCATTGTCTGCCACATTGTAGATGAAAATATGATATTAGTTGAAACACCATTTAAAAAACCATCCAAAGCACATCTTCTACATACTTTTAATTATTAAAGATCATGATATTTCTCATTTCAATAGACAAGCCCCATTAATAGATGAGAAATTGACTTTTATGCAAAGAGAGGTATTAGTTGTGTTTAACATATAGCTATTGATAATAAGATCTGGCTGAAAATTTAGGGATCATCACTACCAGAATTGTTGTTCATTTTCTGTTTCTATGTGATTTGAATATTGTTTCTAAAATTCTAATTGGTGTTCATGTCGTTCAAATCCCTCTAACTGTAGTGTGTGTTGGCAGGGTGGGCCACTGGTTTATCTGCGGGTGAAAGTGACTGGACTGCTGAGTACTCTTTCTTTAAAGTTATCATCGATCTAACAGATGCAGGCCACGGTGAGTGCTGATATTCAAACGTGATGCATATTTGTGATTTTAATTACTGCAGTGGAAACCTTATTCAGTCCCATGCCTCCAATTTGAGGACAAAATGATTCCAAACATAAGCAACTTTGGGGGCTGAGGAGTGAAAAACTTGACAAGTTTGTTGAGTTGCTTGACCTTCAAACAAACTCTTCATTGAATCAGACAAACCACTCCCCTGACAAAGGATCTGAATGCTGGTTGTACCTTCCCATGTAAATGGAAACAGTATGCCCTGTATATCTCAGAGAGCTGACCTCCTTACATTATGCTTACATTGTTTATACATTGAAGGCCGTGTCATCACTCCTCTCTCGCTCTACTCTGAGCCTCTGAGCTTCGTGATCACAGACTTCTGCTGGATTTTGTCTATGTCTGATCTCATGAATAGTTATAGTTCCACTCATTCAACACCGATCTGCTGATTTTTACTTACTAAATATGATGGGTGATTGTTGGGGGTGGCTGGGTGGTCCCCTATTACCTGGACTGATCCAAATCTTTCCCATTAGCCGCTTTGAAATTTCGTCAGCTCTGTTTTCTTCTCTGAATGATATCTAGTACTAGGAAGTAGAAACCTTGTGGTAAACAACTCCACACGTTAATTTCTGATCTCTCTCTTCCTGTTAACACAACATAACAGTGATTCCAAGCAACTCAGTCAAAAAGCCAAAATATACTCTTAAATGCTGACTGAGCATTTCCATCTTTCGTAACATTACTTGTGGTTGGAAGCATTATTAATTATTTTAGTTGAAGAGGAGTCGCTTTAAGTGACAATGTCACATCTGCAAGGACGACACATCACTTTAAGTGAAGGTTGCAGTTCTTTTATTTCGGAAAGGATTAAATTATCTTTCAGTTGAGCTACATCAAACTATCAAAGCAATACATTAGAGACATTCATATATCAAAGAATATTTTTTCAAACGACCAAGTTTGTGAAGGTTGCAGTATATACTCCGTACTTCAGAAAGGGTTAATTATCTTTCAGTTGAGTTCAAATCCATTCACTACCGAGACCTTCATATATCATAGAAGATTTTTCAAATGACTCCGACTTTGTGGACTTCGAATGTTACTATGGTAAGATGGATTAATGTGGTCTCTTTTTTTTTGCAGATCATATGCAGGATGTTGTAGGCTTGCTATTCAAATATATCCAGCTTTTACAGAGTTCTGGTGTTTGTGAATGGATTTTCAATGAGGTATGCTATCTTTTTTTACTATCGGCTACCCCAAAATGTGAACTTTGTTATTGATTTTGGTTTCTCAGTCTCTCTCTCGTCCCTTTGAAGCTTGCAGCTGTTTGTGAGACCTCATTCCATTATCAGGAAAAATGTCCTCCCATCGATTATGTAGAGAATATTTCAAGCAATATGAAGGTAGTTTTTTGCATTCTCTTGTAAACACTTCTTACTTCTACATGTAATTCTATATGTCTGTAAATCTTGAAAGCATCGATCTATCGTAGCTAATTGGCAAGATCTTTGTGCTAGCTTTTCTTGAGTTTTAAGCTGTAGTGAATGATAAAGTGGATAGAAAAATGTAGCAAGATGAATTTCTTGTAAGTTCTAATGCAAAGTTTGTCGTATTTCTGCCACAAAGGTCTATTACATTTTTAGTTCAGCACTTATTCTCCCTGATATTCCGATCTACAGCACCCTCTACACCATGGTTCTTCAAAATTGATATGTAAATTTTTTAGTGAAGCCAGCCTCTAGAGCTGGATTCTGATGATGTTCAGCATATTAGTTTAGGGTAGAAAAACTCACAAATTAGTTGCATGAGCAAATACCCCTCATCCAAAGTTCACCATCAAATTGGGGGAAAGCAAAAGAAAGTCTAATTCCCTGAATTATTATCCAAAAAAATTACTTTCAATCTAATTAGTATCTACATCTTCACTGCATTTATCTAATTCGGCCAGATTATCAATCACAAACCTTCAATTTTGCGCAGTTCATCAAACCTACCACCAAGTGCATCAACTGTGCAATGGGGCTCTTCATTGTTTAATTAGAAAGCCCTCGTTATGAAGTTAAGAAAACGTAATTTATAAATTCTTTAATTACCAATTTTCTGGAAGTGTGTTAGATGCTTGAAGTTGTGCATTTGGTTAATTAAATATGATATTGTACCTGATTAGAGTGGATTTTATTTGCTTGGGATGGAGAAACCTTTTACTGTTTGGATTCATTTTGCTGGAAATTTTTTAGTTTATCAAGGGGAAAAGCAAATATCAAGGGAAAATTTTAGTTTAGCAATGTTTGAAATTTTGAAATAAAAGGATGCAATGCTACTTGATAGATTAGTAATTGAAGTTATCGAATTGGGAAATGATAATTTAAACAATGGAGGAGAGAGAAAAGGTAGATTAATGGTGGAGAGAGAAAGGGTAGATGAACGCCTTTACTGATGAAGGAGAAGGTAGGCTGATATAAAGAATGGAGGGAGGGGGTAAAATAGGAATCCAAAATAAATGGTTGAGTTTGTCATTCAATGGCTCGGATTAGTAATTGGTAGTGTTTTCTAGTCCGAACCATGTATAGTGGTAGTAGTTTCTTTAAAAATATATTGCAAAAGATTTTTGTTCTTAAAATGAGGTTGTTTATATATTAGGCAGTGGTTATCAAAAACCCTAAAAAACAAGCGAAAAAAATTCTCGCATGATAAATATACCATGACTATGAAGTTGTCTTCACTTTATTTTAGTTGTTTTACTGTTATGATTTATACTTGTATAATAGATATCATTTATTTTAAGTGGTCTTGTCATTGTAGAAGTCATATGGCTTGGGAGTATGATGTAATATTGCAAACTAGGTCAATAATGTGGGGCGAGTTTCTTATATTATAGATAGGGGTGCATCACTTCAATTCTCAACACAATTGCTTATATGGGTCTTGTGAAACCTTCTTGTGTTAAATCTGCACAAGATTAGGCTACGTTCATTCATCCGGACTACCTCGCTAACTTCAGCGCACGCCTATGGAGCTGTTCATTGATAAGTAATGTAGTATATCTATCGATTAAAGGGCACCAATGGGGTGGCACCCATGACACACAATCACCTGGGGGGATGGGGGTGACACACACATGCAAAAAGACGCCAAATGGGTGACATCCATATACAATAGGACAGCAAGAAGATTAAGCTCTCAAGCTATCACACACAATCTCATCTGTAAAAAAGTATAGAAGTTAAATTTTGGGCGAGAGTGAAGCACCTAACTCCAAAGCTGAATTGGAATTGTTGATGGGTAGAAGATCATGCCCAACTTTAGTAATGCTGTTGGCCTGTTGTATAGATGTTGTAGAGCTGAAGTCGCGTGCTCTACACATATGGACATTTGCTTTCCTTCTTTTCGTTGATAAGATTAGTCCCAATTGTTTGAGAGTATAATTTTTCAGCTCTCATATGTATATGGGTGTCACCCTGGTGTTTCCATGTACATAATGTCACCCTTCTAGTGTCTTTTTGTGTACATGGCTCTATTCTCTTGGTCTCCTTTGGTTAATATTATATCTTACTCATAAGAAATAGGTAATGTGATTTGTTAATGTTGTTGTAGATGACCTGTGGCTAGTTATGAATTAATTTGAGGAATATTCCTTGTCAAAAAAAATTGGGGAACCATCTATCCTTTTATAAGTTGATGAAACAGAGGTCCGAGATGTCCCTTACATGGGAAGAAATTCAAGGCCAATATGTATTAGCTTTTGATTAGATGTCTTTTGCAGCTATATCCACCTAGAGACTGGCTTTCAAGATCATCACTGCCCTCTACTTTCAATCCAAGCACTATCCAGATGTTTCTACATGAGCTTACCCCGGATAATGTCAGGTAATTAAAGCAAGTTGCTTTGTAGTCACCTCTATTTCTGCTGTGAGTACACTCCCTTTCTGAAATTCACTGAAAGATTGTCAAGGACATTTGATGTCTCAAGTTTATTCTCTTAGACGATAGATTCCTCTATTTTTCTATTTCGGAATAAGATATCTGTTTATGTACTGCGATTTAGTGAGAATACTAGAGATATGTTATGAGTTCAGGGTATTAGGTTTTAGACTTGTATTTGAAAATGATCAAACTAGTCAAGATTCGGAGTTGCAGAGTGATATTTCATATGACTGTTGTATGAAAAGCGAATTAGTACTTTTTGGTGACTGGTTTCATATTATGATCTTCTCGAATATCTATTCTAAGCGATTTTCAGCATTTTATAGGAACTAAGGAAGTACTTATGGGGAACTATAATATAGATTGATTAAGATTATAAGGTGTGTGATGGTGAGTTGTGTTCTTCTTTCTTTGTTCTATTGGGGAACGGGAAAGAAGATGGTTATTTATCATTTCCGTGAATGGGGTGAGAAAGTAGTCAAAGTTATATACTTGTCAAAAAGTGGTCAAAAGTTGTGTTATGATGAGACGAAAGAAGGTATTTGAATTTTCAAAAACAAACTTTTGAATCTCAAGTAGAAGCAATTCCCTTAGATGGAAAGACTGTCCTAGGTTCTAATGTTTTTTTCACTATCTAGAATCAGATAAAGCTGTCTCGTAGAGTTAAAGAAGTGGAAATGTTGTAAAGGGTTTCTATCTGGTCGCGACTTGCCCCGTGGATTGAAGAGAAGATTAACATTACGTCAAGTATTCTAACATTGTTGTGGCATGGATGGTTGGGTCGTGAATGTGTGTCATGATCATAGGATTATGTGGATAAAATCCCTTTGGTAGGGTATGACCTCACAAAAATGTTCAGTGTATTCGGTGTAATTGCACCTGTTTCAGATATAGGGGCTATATGGCAATCTTGGTCTGAAGATGTATGCTAGCGAGCTAGCAGTGGTCCATGCAAGGTGAACTCAGGGGAACCAGTAGGGCGGAGTATCCGACGCCTAAGTCAGTATTTGCATATGACTATGTAAGTATTTAGATAGATGTATGAGGTAGGGAGAGTGGAGGTTGGCAAAATGAATTGCTCCCCTCCCTTACCTTTACCCCAAGTAGGGTACATAAAGAGGCAAGATAATGCGTGACATCGCTAAGGTGGTATCACTATAATAGTGTGTGTGGTTAACATACGACCGTCCAGGTAAAGGTTATTTCACGTGAGGTCATTAGGCCTTTAGGGAGTTAGGGGAGTTGAGGGAGTTTAGGGTCGCTCGGACACGGGAGCCGTGTTGTCTCATTCATCTATCAAAGATAAATGAGATATAGGTGTTTAGGGTGTTATGGTCGTGTTTGATGTCGACCACATGTGGCATTGAATCCACCAATTAGGAGGTTTGAAAATTTGGGAAATGATAAGATAGTCGGAGATAATAAATAAGAAAATTTGGATAAAGTTGATTGAAAGTACACTTGGCAAGCAAGTCAACATGATCAGGTGCAACTCGGTCGAGTCAATTTCAGGTTTGGAAGAATTCTCGTCTTGGGTCGGGTCACTTCGGTTTCCGGTTACTTTAGGGTCAATTATTATCAAGTTATTCAAAGTTAAACGTTCTGGTCGGGTCATATTGGATGGGTCAATCTCGGGTTACGGGTCAATCTCATATCCACAAGGCTTCAGATCGGGTATTGACTTAGAGGGTTATTCGGGTCGGGTCGTTCAGCTCGGGTCTAATTGAATGTGTATGACTTTACTTGGGTAAAACGTTTTATGACATTCATGAAGATGAAGCACAAGAAAAGATTCACATGGAATATAAAATCAAACTTTATTAAATTTATGGCATTATCAATTACTGGTTTTAAATGTCAAAACTTGAGATTTGATACCATTGCCCTTTTCCAATTTCCAGTGAAAAAATTGAGTGGATCATTTTTCCCTTTAGTTAATGAATGCGTACTTGTTTATCTCTGAAATTCTTACTCTAATTAACCATCTTCAAGTTCATGAATTTCAATCTCGTTATCCTTTTCAAATCCTTTGATGCATGTGCATCTTTTATTAGATCAAGTTTGTCTTCTAATTTAGGGTTTAGATGATGATTGTAGTTCATAGTTTTCATTGATTTATTTAATATCTTTGTTTAATTACGTTTTTACTTACTACTTTGGGTTTATTTTAGTTGATTAAGAACCATAAATCATCCAATTGAAATCCCTAAATTGTTGAAATTGATTCACTTAAACTTCATTGTTTCCATTTAAATGTAGCAAACTAGCAATGAGTCCACATTCTTTTTGTTGAATTTAAGTTCAAAAACAAACCCAATCCTCTTTTGTTACCATAATTTCCTTTAAAAAAATAAAAATTGAGTGCTTAAAATAACTAACATTATGAGTCTGAAAATTTTCACATTTACATACCTCTATTCTATGTATGAAGTTGTTAAATGAAGAAGCGAGAGGGAGGAATATTAAGTTTAGGAGAAAATAAGGAGGAGCAACATGAAGGTTTATTATAAGAAACTAAGCAAAAGGGCATTTAGTTTAGAATATTAACTTTTGGGGGGACAAAATTTAAGATCGGAATATGTTCTTTTTTATACGCTTGAAATTGTTTTTGGTATCAAAATTTAAAGTTTTGACATTTAAAGGTAGTAATTTTGAAATAAAAATTGTACATGGGAGTTAACTTTGAAAAAGTGGTAGTTAAAAATAAGTAATTAATAATTTATCCTTAAATTTATCTTGTACCTCTCTAACTCTTTGGAATTCCCCCATTTTATTGAAAATACTCCTCACATATATTCATTTAATAAATGGGGCAATTCAAAAGATTTGAGGGAGTATGATATTTGCAGACTGTTCATCATTTGAATCTCCTGTTGATTTTGTTTCCTAGTGTTTTGTATGGTTTTGTCTTTATCCTCTGTTTACATTTATTCTTTTCATTATCTGATTTTGTCATGCTCCCCTTGTATCTTTTTTCAATGTTTCACCCATATTAAGCATTCAAAGAGGACACTGTATCCTTTTTGCCCAAGGCTTTTTTGTTGTATTAGCCGACCCCAGATTACTTTGTGACCAAGGTTTTATCGTTGGTAGGATATTTTGGGAGTCAAAGAAGTTTGAGGGGAAGACAGATTCGATAGAGCAATGGTATGGAACTGCTTATTGCCTTGAGAAGACATCTGGCTTGGTGATTCAGGTGCCTTCAGTTCTCTGATCAGTTGTATAATTTTTTGTTGTGCTATAGTTCATGTTTGATCGTAGCCTAAGGATTAGGGTTCATCCTGACTTTCAACTGTAGTTTGACGTTCAAATACAGCAATACGCGGCTTTGTATGTTTAGTTTAACTAATTGTGAGCTTCTCATAGACCCTTCACTTTATTGAAAGGAAAAAAAAAGTATTGATATGCTTTACTACAGATAATTATGAAAAGGTTATTTAGACAAAATGGTGATACAGTGTTTCTGGTAGAGGCTAAAAATATCTGTATGTGGTTTCGCTGCAGCAATGGATGTCAGCTGCTGCTGATGAGCACCTGCATCTACCAGCACCTAATGTGTTCATTCCTACAGACTTATCTATCAAAGACTTGAAGGAGAAGGTATACAAGCTCACTTTGCTAATTTGCCATCTTCAGAGAAGATAATTTAATATCTGGACTATTTTGTATACAGGTCACATGTCCCATACTCTTGAGGACATCATCTTATTCGAGATTGTGGTTCAAGCCTGATACAATGTTTTTCAACCCAAAGGCTTACGTGAAAATAGATTTTCACTGCCCGAATGCTCGAGACTCCCCTAAATCAGAAGTTCTTACAGACATTTTTACACGATTGTTAATGGATTACCTGAATGAATATGGTATGCTATTTCATGGTCTAATCCTTGCAAATACTATAGTGCGCTCTGTTCTTTCTTTTAAAAGGCTGTGTGTTCACAACTTGAAAGAGCTACTGTTATTGTAAAGGTGTTAATGGTGTATTATGAACTTCCAAAGTCAGTTGTATGACTTATATCCCATGTAATATCCTTTGTTTTATTTTTTGGCTTAAACCTTAGTGTATCGTTTCTTGTAGACTCTTTTTTTTATTGGCAACTACATCCCCTGTTATCCTACTGATTACCGTTGTTTCATTCAACACTCAATGAGAAATTTTCCTTCAATCTCTCTAAGCCTGGCTTTGTTTTTTGCCTGTATCGTAGCATATTATGCTGAGGTTGCTGGTCTTCACTATGGAGTCTATCATACAAATTCTGGTTTTGAGGTACTCTTTCTTTTATAAGATTTGTGAACCTTTTGAAAAGGGTTGGTATATTTCTCTACCATTTGTATGCTTTATTGTCTCACGTTATGAGATTGAGCGTGTGAATAAGAAAAAGTGGTTAATGGTCACTACTTCAATTGTCACTATAATTTTCATCCTCTTGGGACTTGTTTTTAATTGTGTTGTTTGGGTGTTGTAGGTGACTGTGTTCGGTTATAATCACAAGTTGAAGAACTTGTTGGATGTGGTTGTTGATAAAGTTGTGAAGTTTGAAGTAAAACCTGACAGGTTTGCTTTTATAAAGGTAATCTTAGTACGCTCTGTACTGAAAATGGTTTGCACTACATAACTGGTGAAAGGAAGATAAATGATAACCTCTTGAGTTAAAGGGAAACTCGTAAATGAATTTGAAAAGGAAATATTCTCATATTATCTTCTGTTAGAAGAAGCAGATTGTGAGGGGTCAAATAGGAGGAAGTTTAGAGGGACAATTATAAATCCAGCAAGTAAAGCTTTTGACGGCCGCCAGTGAGGTCTTCGAACTAAGAGTAAACAATGGGGCTAGTCCATCGACTCATCGGTATGAGTCATCAGAGAGTTTAGAGAGAAATGGCGGGCGCTAGCCTACAAAACACCGACAAGGTAGGTCACTGGTGGCAGGTGAAATGACAAGGAAGGGTTGTAGAGGAGGAAGGGGTTCAATAAGGTTGCTTAAAGAATCATGGGAATGGGTAATATATTGTTTTCACATTTGAAAATGAAAGGAATCAAGGAAATGAAGGATTTATGTTTATAGGGTTCCCCCTTTTCAACTTTTTATTTTTTCGAAGTTTTATCTCACATTGACGGTTTCAAACAACGTTTCATGTTAGCCTGCCCCAAATCATTTTGTAACTAAGGCTGCGTTGTTGTTGTACAAGTGTACAATCTAATGCTCTTTCCCTGTAGGAAAAAGTAATAAAGGAGTATCAAAACTACAAATTTCAGCAGCCATATCATCAAGCAATGTATTACTGCTCACTGATTTTGCAAGATCATTTATGGCCTTGGATGGAGCAGCTTGATGTTCTACCCCATCTGGACGCTGATTCCCTTTCCAAGTTCATCCCTTCGATGTTGTCTAAAGCATATTTGGAGTGTTATGTAGCAGGTTTTTTCCCCCAAAAAGTTGCTCATTCCATCAATGTTTCATGATGTCTTTTACTTACATTTAGTCTTACCACTTTAATATCTAGGGAACATTACGCATGGTGAAGCAGAGTCAACGATTGAGCAAATTGAAAGAGCTTTCTTTAAGGGTCCTAACCCTGTTTCCCAGCCTCTTTTCCCTTCGCAGCATCTGACGAATAGAGTTGTTAAGCTACACAAAGGAAAAAATTATTGCTATGCTGCCAAAGGATTGAATTCAAGTGATGAGAATTCTGCTCTTGTTCACTATATCCAGGTAATCTCCACAGAGAATGAATGCATGATGATTCTAATATGTGCACTTATTTTTTATTATTGTGATGATTATTATTCTCAAGAGTTGTTTTGATCCTGCTCTTTAGAATATCGGATAGTTGTTACGTTCAGTGCACCCCTTTGTGTGATCTAATTTGTCTCAAGATGTTGATGGCAATAGATTTTCTTCCTAGGGTTTAATTGCTCATTACTGCCAAATGCTCATAGGTTCATCAAGATGATTATGTGGCAAATGTGAAGCTTCAACTTATAGCTCTTATTGCCAAACAACCAGCATATCACCAGCTTCGATCTGTTGAGCAACTTGGATATATTGTAGCACTATTAAACAGGTATGGAACTTTTGATATATCGTCACCCTCACTAACTTCACAGTACTCTGATTTTTTACTTGGAATGGTTGGTGCAGGAGTGAGTCTGGTGTCCATGGGCTGCAATTTATCATTCAGTCAACTGCAAAGGTGCGCAGAATATACTCCTTGTCTGCATTTGTTTGCTTGCAAATGTAGACGGATCACTGATTTGTTGTGTTTTACAGGGCCCACGTGATATTGATAGCAGAGTCGAGGCATTTCTTACTAAGTTTGAATCTGAGCTTCGTCAACTTAGTGAAGACGAATTCAAGGTAAGTTGCAACTTGTAAATGTTTAATTACATGAGAATGCTGCATATCTTTGATGGATTCAAAGTATGACTAAGGGCTTGTTTGTATGGAAGAATTTCGAGGGAAAGGGTGGGAAGGGAGACGGACGGATACAATTCCCATTATCCGTTTATCTATTAGGCTTGAAGAGAACCACCCTTATTCCATTTACTCCCCCCCCCCCCCCCCCCCTCTTCCCTACCACGAATAAAATCTATTCAACCGCATCCTAAATATACAAATATATAAATTAATGATATTACAAAGAGATCGTTGGCAATAAAGATCGACAGCCATATTCATTTCATTTTGCTTGCACATCTTAGTCTCCTTTTTGAAACAGAAAAATGTGGGTTCACTGATTGACACGAAGCTAGAGAAGCACAAAAATCTAAGAGAAGAATGTAGATTCTTCTGGAAAGAAATCTCCGACGGCACTTTCAAATTTGATAGAAATGACGCTGAGGTATGTTTCCACCGTGTAGATTAGTAGAAATGGGATTTTTGTTATTACCAATGAAATGATTGTAATGTTGGTGTTATGACAGGTCGCAGCATTGAAGCAGCTGACCCAACAGGAGCTGGTTGATTTCTTTGATGAATTTGTAAAGATTGGTGCCAATCGAAAGAAAAATTTGAGCATATGGGTATACGGGTCCGCACATTCATCAGAACAGGAAGTTGATCATTCTAGTGCAGAACCATCTCAATTTGTTCACATTGATGATATATTTGCCTTTAAAAGATCACAGCCACTCTATGGTTCATTTAAAGGAGCTCAAAATCTCGCCAAACTCTGATGGATTTGATCAAATCTAACATGAGCGAGCTGCAAATAAAGTTTATCCGACACCAAGGTTTCTCTGATGAGCATTTACAAAAACCTTTAATAAACAGAATAAAACAATAAAATGGAAGTCCCAAAGGGAGGTGTCTGTGTTTGTTGCGGAGTTTGATGTTCCTGCGTTTTTAGATCAGGACCCCCTTTTTATTGAAGCACAGTGCTCCATCCCAAACTTGGATATTTGTTTGTTTGTTTGTTTGTTTGTTTGGTCGAATGTTACTCCTGGTTAGTTCAGGTGGTGGTTTTGTTATCTTTTTTACTACTTCTAAGTTGGTCCCAACTTTTATCAGTGATTTATCAATGCCAAAATTTTTGCATTACTTTCCTTGTACTTTCATGCTTGTTTTCGGAAATAATAGATTGACGCTTGAACTGTAACGTGATAGCATCTCATTCATGAATAGTTGCTTATCGAGGTTGGCAAATGTTAAAGCTACACATCCTTTGGGCTGGCTTTGGACAGATTGATTGATTAAACAAACTGCTGTCTAATTGCACAATACTCCACACTCAAATTCACCACCGCCTTTTGTTTCTCAATCGTAACCCAGAAGAGAAGTGGAAACATGATATGAAATATTGCGGAAGCGATTTGAAAGAATAAAGAACAATAATGAAATAAGGGATATTTGCTTTGAATTATGTTGAGTACAATAACAAAAGCAACTAAAATGGCTCTTAATTAGTACTCGGTATTATGTAATTAAGCAAAACATTATCTTTCTTCTATTAAAACACAAACATTTAGAGCCATTTGGTGAAGCCACCTCATCATGTACACAAGGGCCCATCAACTTTCTAACTTCATTGAATTAAAATACATCTTCTAAAATATGAGTATTATTTAATTTTTTTTGAGGTAAAATATGAGTAATATTTATAAAATGCTTTATGCCTTAAATTTTTATCTCCATCTTTACGAATAATTCCAGTGAAAATTTGGTATACATTTTTTTAGGGATTATTGATTTTGTACCAAATATAAATTAAAAATCCACTTCATATCTTTTTTCCCCACTTTTACACAAACTATTAAGAAAATACTCATGTAACTAAAAATATTCTCCTTATATTCTCCTTATATTGAAAGATGAGATAATCGTAAATTGGTGTTGATTAGTCATGTAAATTTTATTGGAAAATAATATTAACAATAATATAGATATACTTATAAATTAAATTATATACTCCCTTCATCCACCTATTTTCTTCCCATTTCATTTTTTAGGATCAAACTTACCTAACTTTTACCATAAATATATTAAAGAATAAAAATTATTGATACACGGAACTTAAATATTTACATTTATTATCAAATCATCTTTCACAAAATATATTTTTCCACGACATAAAGTAACATTTATAGGACGGAAATGTTTGGTCAAAGTTCCACCTTGAAGACTGTGAAAAAAGAAATGAGAAGAAAAGAAATGAATGGAGGGAGTAATATATTTATAATTACAACAGTTTACAAAATTATATAAAAAAAAAATCAACAAAATAAATTACAGTTTAACGAAGTGAATACTAATTGGTGAAAAACTATCAATTTATTAAATATTCACTTTCTTAAAATGTAGTTTAATTTAACACATTCGTTGGGATTACAAGGGTTATTGCTATGTAAATTTGTGAAACGGGTTAGTTTATAATATTGGTCATGTCGGAAATAAGTCGGGTGACTCGCGTCGGAACATGCATGCTCAAAAAAACATTCTATTATATTATATGAAACATTCTATATTTGCGCATGTGAATTTCAAAAGTTAACATTATTATTCATTTTATTAAATATTAATAAAAACAAAGTTCTAAAAACAAACCCGTGCAATTTGCACGGGGTAAAACTAGTTAAGGATAATTATTTATAAACATAATGACCCATTAAATGCTTGATCATCTAAAAGACGTATCGAATTCGCATCAAAACAATAACACACATTTGATATATCATATCAGACCCCTTTTAATAATTGAGATTACATAGTATTTAAACTGACAAATTACACAGCCAGTCTTATTCTTTCTTCTTCTTTTTATTGATTGGTCTTCATCATTGTTTCCGTTGTTCTCCAACTAGGCGTGTTTACGTGTTGACCGATTCGTAAAACCGAAAACAAGTAATTTTTTAGGTTGAATTAACCGAACCAAAAAATCAATTAAGTTGGTTGGATCGAACTAGTTCAAATAAGCACCTTCCAGTTCAGTTTCGGTTCACATTTTAAAAAATTCGGCAAACCGAACCATACCGAAAAAGCCCATATTAAATGTCCCAATATATAAGAAAGAAACCTTAATTCCTTATTCACTCATTCAATATTCGTTGCCAAATTAGATTCCAAGGAACTATCTTTTGCCGGAAACTTCAACTCCATCAATCGCCGTTGTCTATCCAATTCCAGGTTAGATTGTTAGTTGTGTAATTTTAATTCCTTAAATAATTTTAGTTATGTTTTCACAAACTGTTTGTAATTTAACTGTAATTATCGGTTTCATTTTAGCGTACTCGGGATTTGGTTGTAATGATCATGGACATTATATATGAAAACCGTCATGTTATATGAAACCCGTATTTTACCCGAATCTGAAATGACCGACCTTAAGCGTAACCTAATAATTTTTGTGCAGTTGAGCTTCCTCTCATAAAACCCTAATTTGGAGGAGACAAGAGGAATTGTAGTGAACACAATCTTTAATTAATTAATTAATTAATTAATCTCCGAAAATGTCGTACGACGAAGTAGAGATAGAGGACATGGAGTGGAATGAAGAGATACAAGCATACACTTATCCTTGTCCCTGTGGAGACCTCTTTCAAATCACTAAAGACGATCTTCGTCTTGGCGAAGAGATTGCTCGTTGTCCTAGCTGCTCTCTTTACATTACTGTTGTCTACAATCTTGATGATTTTTCTGCTCATAATTCTAGTCATTTTCCGCCGTCTAAGCAGCAGCCTATCGCGACAGTCGCTTGATGGATCCATTTTTACCGTCTTTGTGTACTTGTATTTTCTTTATAAGTAGAATTGGTAGATGAAATGTTGTGATTGTGATTGCTGTTGGAATTTTTTATGTAGAAGTTGAGTATCGAGCTCATTTTTTACTTATCGAATTGGTAGATGGATTGTTATATAACTTGAAATGCGTAAAAGTTTTGATATATTTACTTACGATGTCTGAGGCTACATTTACATATGAACAAGAGCGTGATTTCGAGTTAGTCTCGGGTCTATTATTATCATGCCCCTTTGTGGATAATGGACAGTTTGAAACAATAAATATTCTGGTCGGATTATACATGTTGGAAGTTGGAACCAATTCGGGCTCGAGTCATGCTCGTGTCGGATCATAGAGGTTATTTTGTTGGAGATGGCCAGACAGGCCAAACAGGCCAAACACAGTGAGCAAGTTTAGCTTTGAATCATTTACTTACAACGTCGGAGGCTACATTTGCATATGAACAAGTGCGTGGGTTCGAGTTATTCTCCGGTCTATTATTATCATGCCTCTTGATAATGGACATTTTAAAACAATGAACATTCAAGTCGGATCATAGAGGTTGAAACCAATTCGGGTTCGTGTCATGTCTGTGTCCTTACTTTGGGTATCTGACCGATTAGCCGGCCCGGGTGTACTTCCCTATCAACTATACAGCAGGAAAACGAAGTGGAATACTTCCGTGTCAACTATTCCCATGTAGATAATTCGTCAACATGATTGTAGAGGTACCCATCAAAAGAGGGAAGTTTCAATGTCCTTCAGTCTCTCCCACTTACTTCATACTCCGTATATGATAACTTGAGTAAATTGGTTACCTACCAATATTCTCTCGATTCGAATCAATAATTAGCTATGTTTTAAATACTACTCATTGAAAATAACAATAGATAATTATTGATCGCCATAAAAGGAGTAAATAGTAAGGTCTTCTACAAGACAGTTTTTCCAATCAACTTTTTTTCTTGCTTTACTTTGATCTCACACTAGAGAAAATTGAATATCAGTTTAAAGGTTTTCAAACATTGTTAGATGCTTGTGAAACGTTGCAACAGTACTATCAATTTACGGATGTAACAAAAAAAAAAGAGAATACACATATATATATAACTTCTTCATTATATACAGTCAGACGTGAAAATTTAACAGAACATAAATGTATTTAACAAGATTAATTATGTACTAATCAATTCCATTTAACTATACACGTTCCAAGATTCCATTCATAAATTCTCAAAAACGTATATAATCTAACATAACAAATCTGTTGTTAAAAAGATGATAAAAAAAAACGCAACATACTGTTTTGCCTTGTGGGAGCCATACTTACATATAGATCTATTCAACATAAACAGACCAAACACCTGATAAAACTAGTACTACCACGTAATTAAAGATACGACTGGCAAAGCAAACTTGTGTAGATAGATTGGGCACGAGATACTTTATTTAAGTCATCAACAATACTTAAAACAACAACTCTCATGCATCAACGAGGCAAACAAGGTGCACTTAGGCTACAAACGCGTAGAAATAAAAGGAAATATAGGAACCGAGCCGAACCGAACAAATCAGTTAGGGTAAAATATACAGAAAAATAGGTTTATGGTCCCATGAATCCATGATTGATAAACATATTGACCTCCATTTGCTGCAACTCTACAAGTGTGTTGTAACTTGTAAGTATCAAAATTGTGGCATAGATATACAGCTCAACCATGACCAAAAGTGTTGCCATACTCCATCATAACAAGTAGTGCTCATTATGGTGGTGGTCACCACCACATATAAAATATTAAGTACTTTCTTTTTGTGAGAAACTTCTACATTTTGAAAGTAGCTTTTGAGTTTTTTAACAAACAATTAGTCTATCATGTGTGTCCATTCCACTTAACTCATACTTTTACTCCACCAATTCTCATGCATCTAACTAAACACCAAGCAAGAAAACAAAAACTTTTAAACATTATGGAGGCATGATAAGTTTAGGGCAAATTCTTATGATGGGGATATTCGTCTTAAGTTTTAAGACGAGTCAAATATGCATAAGATAAAAGCAGAATTTACAAGGAAATGTAAAAGATTCATCCTATATACCCAGGCGGCTGATTTTCGATCGGATTTTAATATTAAAACGGGTACACCCGTCTTAGACTAGTTGTAATTTTAATTCTACGTTATTTGTTCTGTATTTCGACATTAAAGAATTAAAAAAGTTACAACGAAGTAGTTAAAGATTTTTTTTTTTGGGTTATCCCGACAATGTTACGATTTAAAAAAAAAAATTCAATTTTATACTTGTAGTGTTCTTTAATAAGTATAGAGTGAATTTCACTCCACCAATCTACATCATAAAATGATAAGAACATGTGAACACATGCATAGCCTTTCCAATTGGTCTTGCTTCAGACGGACCATTTTGGTCTGAAGTAATAAGACGAAATTTTGTAAGCACTTTACATTTAAATGTAATAACTATTGAAAACAAGTTTGATATAAGCTGTGGTTACATTTTATAAAAAAAATGGCAATATTATCCCGTCTTATTTTTCAGACGAAAATGGTCCATCTGATATAAGAATTTGCGTAGCCTTTTTACTCTTTGAAGTGAACTTTACAAAAACTACAAACACAAGCAATCTCACTAGTACTTCTATGGCTCTCCAACATCCTTGACTAGATATGATTTTATCTAACATTTTTAACAAAACCCAAAAACATTAAACAAAAAAACACCACACTCATTTTGTCCAACCTTTATTATATTCTCATTCACTCACTCTCTCTAAATAAATATACTCTGCTTTCAAAACAGAGAACTCTGCTTTTTTCTTGTTTTTTCTTCAATGGATTATTTTTAGTCATTTTTAATGCTAAATTATTCTTTTTTCTTGCTGTTTCATCCATGGCTTCTAATGAAGAAGATGGTGTGACTATAAATAGGCAAGAAATACAGGCAGCCATAGCTAAAGCAGTAGAGTTAAGAGCACTCCATTCTGCATTAATGCAGGAAAATAATGCTGCTCAGCTTAATTTCCCTTCTTCTGCTTCTTCTCCGCCACCGCTGTCGCGGCCTGTTTCTCAATTTTCTGCAGCAGATTATCCTGTTTTTGCTCCTGTAAGTTTCTCCTTGTTTTTTTTTATACAAATTCATAAAGTTTATGACTTTTGCATTCTAGATATATTATTATTGATGTTAATGTGTTTCAAACTCAATTAGAATCTTTCTTCATAATTGTTTTCATAACTCCTGTTAAGAAAAACTTCTTCAACAAAATGATGCTACCATTCTAAGCAACAATTTTTATTGGGTATTTGACCATTTGCCTGTTATAGACTTCTAGGTGTAATTATTAGAGAATATTAGGAATATTATTATAATATATTCTCTAATATTTAATAACATTCCAGAACCACGAGGGCGGGATTTGAACCCAGTTCATGAGCACCACCTCTCGTGACTTTATCAACTAAACTAGTTGACATCGGCAATATATAATAATATTCGTAATATTCTCTAATAGTGTAATGTTTCTCTTAAGTCAGAACTATAGAGTTTATCTCAAGTCAAAACTATAGAGATTAGATTGCTTAAAGCTAAAAAAACAAGCCACAGTTAGTAAAACTCACTGAAATTGAATTCAGGTTCTTTTGAGTGAATTACAAGTTACTAGCTATTTAGCGAAGCATTAGTTGACTGCAGTAATAACTTAATTCCATGATATTCAATGATGTAATTTCACTTTTCTTAATTCTTATTATGGTTGTTGGTTTGAGTTAAATTTGTCTAAATTTCTAAATTGTCAGCAGAGTTATGAGTCAAAACCCTTACCTGGTTATGGACACCTGCAAACTGGGAGCATACAGAACCATATTCATCGAGCGGACGATACTAGATCGGTGGCTAGCTCATGCACAAACCATTGGTCATTGCCGCAAAATTCACCAGGAATTGAAATTCCCAAGTCCAGGAGAAGGAACAGTTTAGGGGACTTCACATCAGTTTCATCCTGCAACAACTGTAAACCTGCAACTGTTATAACTGATGATGACACCAGGAGTATCAAGCATTCTAACAATATTGTCGTGCCGCTAACAGAGTCTCATGCTGCACTGAATCCATCACAAGCAAAATCCCGAGGGATGATCCTCTCGTGGTTGATTCCTCGGTTGAAAAGACGTCAAAAGAATGGCAACAGCTCGCCTGTTAGAACAGAATCCGAACAAGTATCACAAGTTCATAACGATATTGGGACAATATCGGTAGAAACGTTAAAGAAAGAGCTAATTGAGGCACATCAGAAGAGAGATGAAGCTTTGACTGAAGTTTCTGAGATGAGATCTTCTTTTGGTGATTTGAGAAAAAAGCTCGAAACTTTGGAGTCATACTGCGAGGACCTAAAGAAAGCTTTGCGACAAGCTGCGGATACTAATAGTATATCTAAGAGAGGAAAGTTATCAGATGGCAAAAATGGGGACGGTTCAATGCCAGTTAGTGAGGAAGTCATGATTGAAGGATTTTTACAGATAGTGTCGGAAGCAAGACTGTCAGTAAAACAATTCTGCAAAATTCTCTTTGAGCAGATTGATGAGCACGACGAACAGCTTAAGGAGAACTTGAACCTGGTACTAAAACCCCATAAACTATCCATAAATTCAAGATATTCCAAGTTAATAATCTATCATTTGGAGGCCATTGCAAATCAAGCGTTTTACCAGGATTTTGAGAACTGTGTTTTCCGGAGAAATGGCACGTCAAAGTTACTAGATCCTCAGCAAGATCGACAGGCAAAGTTCCAGTCATTTGCGGCATTAAGAAACTTAAGTTGGAATGAGGTCCTGAAAAAAGGGACAAAGTATTACAGCGAAGAGTTGAGCGACTTCTGTGACAGTAAAATGAAATGCATTATTACAGCACTGAGCTGGACTACACCATGGTCGGAGAAATTGCTGGAATCGTTCTTTGTTGCAGGAAAATGTATTTGGTTATTGCATTTGTTAGCGTTTTCTTTCAGTCCTCCGTTAATGATACTAAGGGTGGATGAGAATAGAGCGTTTGATCCTCACTATATGGAAGATATCGGAAGTGATAAGCAGAAAGGGGAGAAACCAGGCAGGGTTAAAGTGATGATCACGCCCGGGTTTTACGTGCTGGATAAGATTCTTAGATGTAAGGTTGTATGTAGGTACAAAACTGCAACATAAGAAGTAACTGATAAAAAATGTAGATTAATGTATACCAAGGTTTGCTGACATGATTGAAGTTAGATTAGAGGAATTGATTTATTTGTACTTGTACCAAATTCCAGATTTATCCTGTAGATGCATCGGAGGGTCAAACCCGTTCATTATAGCTTTGTTTTATGCTTATAAGATTGATATTTAAGCGGATATGACAATCTTTAATTCTTTAGCTTCCTTGATCAGTGTATCAGAAGGGCACAAATTCACACTTCAAAAGACAAGTACAGGGTAACACAGAAGGTAAAGCAAAATCAAGGCGTAAACATGTAAACATTTATTCGAATACCAAAACTTGTCAAAGTTCCCTCAGGTTACAAATGAATTGCAGGTTCATACAACCCACTCGCCAAACTCTATAACTCGCTTTTTTAATAGTCTACGCAAAACTAATTTTACAAAACACCTCTACCTCCTACGTAAGCTCTCTCCTGTTTCTCTGTTCTAATCATCTAATAACCGTACCCTGCACAAAATACCAACAAAAAATTTCAATTACAACAAAACTACAAAAGCCAAAAGACGGTCCTTTCATCGTCAAAAGGAAAAAGAGAACGACAGCAATATAGCGTGAATGCAGGTTCAACACAAAGGAGTGGGTGCATATATACCTGAGTTGTCCATTGGATTTCCAGCAGCAACTGGCTCAGGTTCTTTAATCTCGACGACCACACAGTCCGACATCAAAAATGTTTTCGCCACCGAAGATGCATGTTCCAAGCAACATCTCACCACCTCCATTCATATTAAAAATCTCTAAGATTCAATCCATAATACACAATTCTTATGAAAGACGCAACAAGGCAGATCTCCTTTTTCATCTTCAACTGAATATTAATAGAGTAATAAAACAGCACAGCATAAGTTACCTTTGTTGGGTCAATAATTCCAGCAGACATTAAGTCTTCATACTGTCCGGTAGCAGCATTGTACCCGTACCTCAGATTGTCACTTGAAAGCACCTAACCAAAATCCATAATTAGATGCCACGAATCGTTAAATCTAAATAAATCATGACTTTGCGTAAAGCAATTCAACAGCTGATGCAAGTACCTTCTCACTAACAACACTACCATTGACACCAGCGTTTTTGGCGATTAATTTCAAGGGATAGCTAAGTGCCCTCTTAACAATATCTGCTCCAACCTGCATAGATAACTTGGATAAGTAATTTCCTAAATTCGGGCAACGGCAAAATGGAGACGGACCCGGTAACTAACAGCCCATTTTATTAGTTAATAACATACAGTAAGGACAGTCAAACGACGGCATGAAGATGTTAGATCTATCATGTTATATCACACGGGCGCTAGTGATAAGTTGAATGAAAGACTTTTGGGGTATGAATAAACATTACTACTAATTCCAAATATGCCGAACGGTAGTCTCCAGGGATCAAAAAGTCAAAAACCGCTTGATGTCGCAGATGAGTGTAAACTACTGGACTACTTGCTAAAAGTGAGCAGAGCCCGCAAGAGCAACAATAAAAAACAGCCTTAGTCCAAAATGTATAAGATTGGCTACTGCTGTCAGCAAGATCAGTGAATTAAACATGATCAGATTCTCCATGGTAAGAAAATCTTTGAAAGATGCAAAAAATGGACCTTTTCTTCTGCATTATCGAGCTTCTCCTTGATAGCGTCAACTTTGGAAGAGAGCCGAAGTAAAGTACATCCACCACCAACGACAATTCCTTCTTCCACAGCTGCCTGAAAAGTCAAAATAATAAGAAGCAATAAGCACCAACTCACTGAAGCCCGACTCAAAATAAAACATCATCTAACCTACCAGAGATACTAGAGAACATACCTTTGTTGCATTCAAAGCATCTTCTACTCTCAACTTCTTTTCTTTCAGCTCTGTTTCAGTTTGTGCTCCCACCTAGCAATTAAGATTAAGAAACAAAACATGATTTTTCATGCTCAATATATTCTCAAGCATTATCACAAGGAAGAGTCCAAACCTGGATCACAGCGACACCACCAGCAAGTTTGGCGATTCTCTCAGTAAGTTTTTCCTTTTCATACTCTTGCTCCGCAACCTGCATGAACAAGAATGAGGACCCAAGACTTCAAATGAAAACATGAAAATTAAGTCAATTACTCGCCTCAATAAGATTTTTTATTTGTGAAACCCGTTTATTCACAGCGTCTTGTGTGCTACCGTCACCCACGATCGTTGACGAATCCTTTGTAAGGACAACTTTAGCAGCATGACCCAAAACTTCCTTACCAACTTTGTCCAGTGTTAGCCCAACCTCATCCCTAATCACAGTTCCTGAAAAGAATTGCACAATTCTCAAGATTCAGACAATGAAGTGATCAAGGTATGAAAACCAGTTAAAATATTAAATGCGAGGGATAGGATGACCAGAGGTAATCGCTAACCTCCGGTAAGTATAGCAATATCATCCAGGTACTGGCTTTTACGTTCACCAAACCCAGGAGCCTTTAGGGCCGCAATTTTCAAAGAGCCTCTCAACCTATTCACAACAAGAGTGGCCAAAGCTTCTTGCTCAATATCTTCTGCAATAATTAGCACAGGATATCCACCCCTGATGGCATCTTCCAAAATGTTAACAAGATCTCTTGCATTTGTTATCTTTTTGTCTACTAAAAGCAGCTGCAGAGATAATTTGCAAGAGCTCATTAGCGCACATAGTTCGATAAGCATAACCTTTTCAATTTTTACAAATATAATAAATACCTTGCAGTTATCATATTCCACAGACATTTTTTCAGCATCAGTAACAAAGTAAGGTGAAATATAACCACGATCAAATTGCATCCCTTCCACAACATAAAGAACGTTCTCAGCACTTTTTCCTTCTTCCAGTGTTACCACACCTTTCCTTCCAACCTTGGACATTGCTTCAGCAATCATATTACCGATTTCATAGTTGTTACCAGCACTAACAGCTGCCACATCAGCGAGTTCACTATCTTCAACCTGCAATGCGCCACTCAAGAATTGATGCACTGCCTTAAGAAACTCTTAAATTTTCAATCTCAACACACTAAATTAAGAAACTATATATTACCTCTTTCGACATTGCCTTGAGCTCGGCCACTAATGCCTTTGTGGTTTTCTCAATGCCCCGTGTGATCAAAACAGGATTTGCACCTGCTGCTACCACCTAGAAAAAGAGTATTCAAGATAAATATTACATATTTACTTGCATAGATTGTGTCCGAGCATTATGGAACCTAATGACTATGGAGTATTTCTCAACAAACCTTGACACCTTCAGCAATAAGGCCTTGCGCAAGAACCACAGACGTGGTGGTTCCGTCTCCAGCCAAATCATTGGTTTTGGCAGCTGCCTGCCGCACTAACTTTGCACCAATATTTTCAACTGGGTCTTCCAACTCAACCTTTCGATCAAAGTACAGATTGGGCACAAATATCAGAAAATCACATCTCAAGTGAAGAGTGTGCCACATGGAGCAATATTTTGACGGTTGAAGTTTCAGAGCTTTAACTGTACTTTTGTTATTCCAAAAAACAAGGTTTTGATAGAAAACTAAATATCAAATTTTACTACAAACAATGGCATGAATCGTATTTAATTACCAAAAAGCAGTCTGTAATACATAAATGACTGAAAAGACGTCTAAACATGAAGATACAGGGGGGAAAATGACGAAAATAAAATACCTCCTTGGCAACAGTGACTCCATCGTTAACAATCCTAGGGGAGCCATATTTGCTCTCAAGAACTACATTGCGGCCCTTAGGACCGAGAGTAACACCAACCAAATCAGCTAGTTTGTTCACCCCATTCTGAATGAAAAACAAGTCCGATTTATAAGAAGCTCAAGTTAAGCATATGGGAGTTAAAAGGAGCAAATGGAATGAAAATTGAACTCACTTGCAACTTCTTAATAGCAGACCCGTCTTTGTTAAAGTACAAGTCTTTAGCCATGGAGTTAATCCTTAAAGAACGTGACTTACGAGGAAGAACATTATGAGGTCTACCCAAGGTAGCCGAAGAAATGGAGGCGAAAGAGGATAAGTTGTTAGAATAAGCAAGAGGCTTATGTGGTGTGGGTGTAGCCAAGGTACCCACTGTGGAAATGCCAGTGAATGTCGAAGCCATTGTTTATTCTGGTATAACAGCAGCGACAAAATTATTCATCGTTTTTCAAAAAGTAAATTTATGCTACGCTATATAACATAGATATAAACTTTTTTACTACTCCCTCCATTTCATTCAGTTCTATACATTTGCTTCATATATCAATACTCGTTTTCTTTTTTTCATATCTTTAGTTACATAGGAGTAATAAAAATTACAAAAAAAATTGATATTCACAATATAATCAGTAAGACAATTTAAACAAGATCACAATATCGTCTATGGCGAAATAGCAATCATTTTAAACAATCTTTTTATTGTTACAACATGAGGGCTCAGCGTATACCCGACACCTTAACCCATCATTTGCTAACATTTAAAATGAAATACATAAACTTTACAAATTGCTCTAAGATATACTCAACCATAATAAATAATTTACAGTACGAATCATTTTTATTTAAATACAATGATAAAGCAATCGTAGCTTATAAAATGAAAAAAAAAAAAAGATAGAATGTGAACAAGTGAAGAGTAAAATGCATACCAGAAGGAGCAAAGAATAGGGAGAAGAGTTAAGTTGTTGAGATAAAGTGAAGAAAGAATGGTAAGACTTAGGAGTAGATAAAATGATAATGATGATAATTAGGTTTAAAATGAGTAAGCGCTCTTGAAACTTCCGCTTCATCTCCACCGTTGGATTCCTTATTTTTCGAACTCTACACACTTTTTACTCATTTTCTATATAATTCTAGTCCTAATGTCACCCATAAATCCGTAAGTAGCGCGTGTCGTCTTTTTAAAAAGACTTCTCATAATCTCTGCTACGTTTGCTCTCTCCATTCCACTCTCACTCTAGATAACATCAAAACGGACACGAACATGATGCAAAGACATAACACGATATCCGTGAAATTTAGGACACGAGATACAACATTTAAATTTATTTGATTTGTTTTTTTGTAAAAGTATCTGATATTAAATATAAATAAATAAAGGTAAAACTTAACATTGATTATAACTCATTTTCATTTCCCACTCAAACCCTATCTTCTAATCAATCCCTTTCGATAGCTCATTTTTTCTCGTCTAAAGAACATCATTCACCCCCAAATGATATCCAAATACCATGGACACGCGCCGAATACGTGCCCAAATAAATGAAGAAAGTTAAACACGGCTTTATAGGTGTCCAACACGTTTAAGCGTGTGTCTGACGAGTAAAGGTATCTGACACGGTACGACCGCTTAAGAGAAGTGTTCATGCTACCTAACTCTCACTTGCAGCTTGCGAGAGGTCTTTTTAAAGTGAATAAAAGTATCTATCTTTAATGAGAATTTGCGCTCAAAAACATACTCGGATACTAAAAAAATACCTTGTAAACGATAACTTAGATTAAAATGATGTTCTTACATAGTAAGTTTTCGATTTGAACTTACATAACCTTTACTCAATAGCTTAATCAATTATTTACTAGTTCGCCAAATTAAAAGGTTAATGTTACTCTCTAAGTTAGATTAAAATGATCTTCTCACATAGTTAATTATTCAGATGGCTCAAGAACATACTCAATTACTTATTAGGTTGCCGAATTATCCATAACTCACCAAATAGTATACGAATTTAATTAACAATTCATGAAATCTCCTTTATCATTTCATGTTTCATAACGAAGGTTTTTAATAGTAACTTATGCTTATTAAAAGTGATTTGTCATTTATCTTAGAAAAGATACTTAAGTGATAAGATATTAATGAGTCAATATAAAAGTCAAAGTATATGGTTGTTTGATAAACAATAAAGTTAGTACAAAGTTGAAGAGGTTGCATGAAAAACTAAGAAAGAATTTTAGGGGGTCATCATATATCTATACATCTATACACCTTACTAAAATATGAGTAAGACAAGTTACTATTCATAATGAATAGTGCTTTTTGCTTGACTTTGGGCTTGACTTTGTGGCGGGCTTAAGCTAATGGATTGGCTATGCGTGGATTTGCGAAAGTGGCCCAATAATTTTGATCGTTTTGTGAACCATAACCCTCATCTCTGCTCCCCCCACGACTTCTCTCCCTTTCACATGTTTACTGCCCCCTTTATTTTTATTTTCTCTATCCTCAAGAACACGCACCTTTTTCTCTTCATTATCATCACTTCTTCATCTTCATCACTACATCTTCCATTTAGTTTACTCCTAATCACCTTTCTTTAACATGTTTCAAAAACTATTTCCTGTTATAAAACTAAACTAGCTACTAATAATTGCAATGATTATGGCGACGATAGTGAAGGACATTGGGCGTGTTTCACTTTCACCCGATAATTCAGTTCAGGTAAAACTTTTCCACCCACTATCCTAATTCAATTGGTTGTTCTTTATTGTAGAAATTGAGTTCTGCTGGTTGAATCTAGCTAGGGTTCTGCATGTCCATGCCCATTTCCTTGAATTTTTGTTTAGGATTTAGTTTTGGAAGGTGATGATCACCCAATTTGATTGCCACGATTAGACGATAAATTTAAAGTCCAGATGATATTTTGATATTCACAAATTTATTTAAGACGGACATTTTGATCAACTACTCTTTTGTACATGGATGGGTTGATTGTGAAACCTAACTATTTCTCAGCCAAGTGCATATATTTTTATCCGTGCGTTGATTGGTGAACATTTGTATGTATTAATGTTTGATTGACATCCATGCTTGGTTAGCGATAATTAGTTGACGGTTTAAGTTAATGCATTAACTTTTCCCCAGTTTGCTGGGTTATTACTTTCTTCTACATAGAATCAATGTTATTTTCATCATAATAATATCAGCCTATTTGGTTATAATACTATTAATCAACGATCTATTGTGAATGAGGTCATTTGTTAGAATATTATCAATCAAAGATCGATAAATTCTTTTCCCCTCATTTTCCCTAACCTCTCATTTCACTTATCATTATTTTAGGGCCTTAAGCAGGCTTTGAAGTAATTGAATCGAGAACAAATATCAACATAGTAGAGGATACCAAAGCTCCGAGGCATCAACTTTAGACTTTTTGGTGATATGGTATGATTGACTCACCTTGGTGCAAATGATCAATTACTTTGTTTTTTTAGAGGCCATCGATACTCGGTGTTGTAGGCGTTGTATATATTGGCATCCATCTCAGGCTGGGTTTAGTGAAATTAAAGGGATTTTGGAAACACCCTTGAAATTGTGCTATGTGTTTTAGGTAGTAATTTTTTTAATGTTGTTGAGGTGAGAAAGATGTGAGGCATGTTGTTATGGTATGTGAGTTATCTCCCGAATGATAATGCACTTCTTGAGAACAAGCAAAAAGAGTTGGACAACACTATACAAGCTCTTCTTCAATCAAAAGAGCATGTAATCAATGCTTATCAGGTTCATCTTTTACAGCGCATGATTTATATTTGTAAGTGCTCGGTTATTGTTAATCGCTTTAGTAATCAGTAAAAACGCATCTCATGACTGATGAGATTAAGATATATGATTTGGAGTGTGGAATCAGTTTGAGTTTCGTTTCTAATTCAGTTTTGTCCAGTTTCAGGGTGGAGCCTTCGCTTTTAGAATCTGTCTAAATGAATTTAAAGTAGAATCGCTTGACAGGATGAGTTGATTTCATCATTGATTGACTTTTTCTTAATTATTCATAGGTTCTTGCAGCCATGGGAGGACTCACCTGAGCAAATGACAGTAAGTGCTAACCCATCCCTCAAAAAAAAAATTAACAAAGACACATAGTTAACTTACCCATTCATAGTTTATGGGAGATAATAACTGATGTTGAATTGTTTGTGAACCCGACTATCACACTGTTTTCTTAGTCAATTTGGGCATGGATATGCTATTTTCTCTGTTTTGTGTATACTCCAAAACATCTCTCTAGGAATGAAGTTATGGGGAGTGATTACTTAAGTTAATGATAAATATCTGGCAGTTACTCTTCCTGGGGCGTGGTTTACATGGATTAGTTCGGCCAAGTGAAGCTGTTGAGTCTTCTTTGCTGGATAAACAAGATGGTAGTTTTCTCTATTTACTATAAAACCTCACGTCTTTGTATAAAGTATTTCACCAAACGGAAATGGTATCTATAATTATTAAAATGAAATGTTTTGAACTACTTGGTTAACGTTTTACACAAATTCTCATTGAACACGGACACTATCCGTCACAAGTTGAAGATGGATGGTGTCCTTCTCATAATATGCAAGTGGAGGGTAAATGGATCACCCCACTAGCCCTCCCACTTGCATATTGTGCGAGGGACACTATTTGTTTTCAGCTTGTTACGGATAGTGTTCGTCTTCAGTGAGACGAGCTAAACTTTTTAATGTGTCCTGATTCTAAATATGTTTCCAATCTCTTTGTGCTCTTTCGGTTACTCTCCAATATCTTTACTTTAAATTCCTCAGAATAAGTTTAAATAAAAAATAGCATGTGTTCTATTTGTTGATTGAGTGCAATAATAACCTCAACTGTTGATGGGTTAAAAAGATACTTCTAGAAGCCCTTTATTAAGGTTTGATCGTTGTATTATGGGGATCCGCATACAATGCAAGGGAAGTTATTTAGATTCTTTCTTCAAGCTGTGGTTTGGCTCATTGAGATACCTTCTAGCTTCTGGGTGTGACTTGTCTGGGTGAGGAGAGTGGTGAACAAGTTATCACTGAAAGGACCGAAAAGGACCATTTTCTTTTAGTTTAGGAACAAATGTTGTAGCTATTACGGTTGGTTTGATCGGTAGTAGTAAGTAGTAACTTTATTAACCTAGCTTAATGTTTGTATTTTTTTGGATTTGAGAATTACTTGGACAAATCAGTGCTTCTATTGCAGCTGGTCTTCCATTGGAAACGGAAGGAGATAAATTTATCGGCTGAAAATGGGGTAAGTTACCACCATTGTCTTTAATTGTGAATTCTTTACTTTTTGCTTAACTTCGATCATGTTTATGGAAGTTGATGATAATTTGGGATGTTAGCTGTCTAAATTCAGATTTTAAATACAAATATTGTTGTGTGACAGTCAAAAGGCCTAAGATTTTTTAAGTAGAAAAATTACTAGGTGTTAAAACGACTTAGACTTACTTTGTAGATGTCATCCATATATTTTGAGTATAATATAGTTAGGGCGGTTTAAACTTTGTTCTGCATTTATCTGTCGTTTGCATTTCGTATTAATGATCTGTCGACAACGTATAACCATCTCATCCTTATTTTAGAAAGGTGAGGGGAACCTACGAGCTACATAAAGTATATGCATTACATACCCTTATTATTACATTGTATTGGTGTCAAAATACCTTTTTAATTGGTTGTATATGTAGGATTGGCTGGAATTTTAGCAGCTGGCGTTGAATCGAAAGTTTATTATTTAGGAGCATTAAATGCATAGCCTTCAACATATTTTTGATTATCTTCTATTTCTTTCCAATGTGATTTGCTATCTCTTACACTCTTGAGCTAGCTGTTCAGTTTGTGTTTTGAGGAAAACATTGGAAGCTAACATCAAAAAGAAAGAAGAGGAAGAAGAAATGAAGGTGGAGCTACGATCAATGCGTGAAGCTGATTTATGGAGGCGGTCAGTCAGGTCACAAAGTGAGAAATACAAGAAGATTAATGAAAATAGTTGCTTTTCAAACGTGAAATCAATTACTTATTTAATATTTCAGTCCTCTAGAAAAAGGTAGAACTTTAGAAATGCGTGTTTATTTTGTTCATTGGCAGGTTTGTCTATGGAAGGGGATGATGTATTATTGCTGGGAGAGTTAGAGGTGAAACTATCGCCGAAACGAGATGAATGGGTGACAAATCTACCCCTCCTGAAAGATAGGTATGACCTGCCAAATTTAGGTTTTCATTCTATGCGAGATCTATGTAATTGTGATTTGATTAAGAAAGGTGTTCTTAATACTTCAATTTCAGTTGTGTTGAATTGGGACTTTTACCTGCTTGCGTTAAATGAGAATAGACATTTTATAGGGTTATAGACGAGGCAGGAACACTATTTATTTTTGTAACGTTTTGGTTTTCCTAGGACTTGTGTTCCTTTTGAAATACGAGCTTCAAGGAAACCTGTTTAGTTATCAGTATAAATAATAAGGGATATATATTCAGATGTTAGCATGGAGACAGACAAGTGCAGTAGCTTAGAAGTTGGAATATTTCCTTCACGAATTACACTTTGAGCAGCGTAGAAAGTAGCTATTCATGAAGGTTCATAGATTGTTACATGAATGTTTCAATAATAAATCGTTACATAAACTACACAAAATTCGTAAAATAAGTCTAGAGGAGTTCTAAAATACTGTTCTTTTTAAAAATGACACCGTGTTCAGAAACAGTGCTAAAGTGCTATCTAAGCAGCAAAGTAGGGTGACATATAGTTATACAACATTGCTCTGTCATTGATATGTTGTCGTTACAATCTACGGTTATACTTTAAACTAAACATGAGTTTGTATTTGTTGTTTTTGGATTTTATTGCGATAGGCTAAACATGGGGCATATTTAAGGGACGAAGACATTGAGATTCCCTCCGCCTGATAGCTGAGAAATAAGTTTGCGTTTGGAAGTGATGAGGTCGCAAAAAAGGGCAAGTATGGTCTAACAAATTGGTTTCTTCTCAGACAATTTCAGTTGGGTTCTACCACAATGCTACATGCATGTTAGTAGATTTGATGTAACTGAGAATATTTTCAGTGAACGGATGTGGTGAGAGTTTAAGAGTTAACAAGTTTGAACTTGTGTAAGGGAGATTTGTATTCGATCACACTGCTATTTATTTCCAAATTAGAAAACTGAACCACGTTAATGTAATGTATGATCAGCTCATGTAATAGAAACCAAATCTTAACATTCATCAAACCAGATGAATCTCTTGCGAAAAATTTATGCATACCAACTGTGCAACCTGTGGTTCATGGGCGTTTGTTTTTAACAACAATGATATCCATTTTTTTTTTGCAATGATATCTCAATTTTCATGACTTCGCTACGCTCAAGGAATCAAACTACGGTGGTATAAATATCTTGGGGTATAAATAACTCGGGCTTCAAGGAAACATGTTCAAGGCAACAATGATATCATTTTTTTTTGGCAATGATATTTCAATTGTGCGTGCTTTTTGTAGTAATTTTCATGACCTCGCTACGCTCAAGGAATCAAACTAAGGTGGTATAAATATCTTGGGGTATGACGCGCGAAGCATGTATGTTAGAGACATGGGCAGTAGTCCAGTACAGCATTATGTAATTTAGGCAGTATCATATAATTTAAAACCACATCAATTTATGAGAACTTGGCCCCTTGAACCATGTATGTTAGAGACTTGGTAGTAAATATGTATCGACGCGCAAGATCACCCTCAAAGATTTTTTTCTTTTTTTTCAATTACAAATGAACAGCTTAAGTTACAAATATAAAAAAAAAAAAAACAGAAATGTGAAAATGCTACCAGCAATGTAGTTAGAGTCTATCAACATAAGGTCGTTTAATGTACAGCAGCCGTAGAGGCAGTAACATAATGCCTAGCTACTTCCTTAGCAACTACGTAGTAACGTAGACCATCAACTAATCTTATCAGACAACATAATCGATTCAAATATCACATGCCTAAATTTAACAGAAGTAAACAGGAACAACATATAAAATAGACAACCCAGGGGTAACCGACGAAGATCCCTAACATGGACAAGGGAAAACAAAGTGATAACCTAAGCTATATACTCAGGAATTTCTCGGTTATTCGTAACAGTCGCGTTGCATCAGCACCATACAGATTCCCTACACTGCCGCTGCCAATTTTGTTGAGTAAACTCATGGTTTAAAGGTCTATTACTTTATTTCATCCCAAGTAGTTCTAGGGCAACTGAGATCCTCTCCGATAACTGGAGGATCCAGTACTTAAAGAGGGGTAAAGTGGTAATTTCAGCACCTATGTAATCCCTCTCTTCTCTCTTACAAAAGTACTCGACCCCTCCAGTTGCTGGAGAGGATCCTATAGGGCGAGACTACACTGACCATATGAAATTATTCGGTATCTTGCCAGTCGCCCTTTTCCTGCATGAAACAAAACGAGAGAATCTCCAACTTGATGTTGAACCAAAATATGCTGTACTGGACTACTGGCTACTTTGATTTTGCAACTCGAATTTCTTGCATTGTACGGAGTATCATGCAATTCTTCATCGACATTAACTGGCAAGAGCTCCTCAACCACATCTGTTAATTATAAACATCTTCAAAACATGGGCATGCTGATGCATGATTACGGGGCAGCACGACAGTCTTTAATATTCCGCTTAAAGCCACTAACTCATCTCACCTGTTATTCCCTCAAAATACCAGTACAAGTAACAAACAGGAATCATCACAACAAAAGCTACGTATATACTCCAGAATCCTTGCATATACACATCACATACCTCAACTGTAGAAAATAGCATCAAGTCGAAGCAGTTGATTAGAGCTAACCCATTGATAGCTAATAAATCGATAGCAATAAGCCAAAGAAATAAGTCGCTATCATATATTTATTCTAACCCAAAACAATCTCGCATTTTGAAGTCCTTTTTTTAACCAAAAATTTCTTCAGTGACAAATGCCAAAGTTTGCGAGTCATCAATAGATGAGGAAATACCACATAGGGGGAGAATTTGTTTCTTTATAATTAACAGTCAGATACTCAGATAGTTGAAAGATTTAGAATTTTCTACAAATAAAAAAAACAAGTTTATCAGAAGAAAAAAAAAAGTAGCAGCATTGTCTCCTTTCAAAGCGAGCTACGTTAACCTACATATGACGAGTCTAAATGAAAGAACTTTGTCCCTATTCGTTATGGTTTATTGCCATGGATGAAAAAAATTCTTCTATATAGCTTACTCCTGTAATAACCATGCTAACAACTATACAAGCTACATACCCCAAACTACATTTCCGCTTCATTCTTTTCCAGAAGAACGCCTGAAAAAAATATAGTTTACATTTTTGAGATGAGTTAGCTGCAAAAAAATCTGTAATCCGTAGAAGCAAAAAGAAAAAAACAACAGAAAACTCGCAGTTTGAGATACATAGAACATTCTAGGCCCCAGTGTATTGCAAGAAGTCCATGTCGTCAACAGCTAGAAACTCGTCCCCTAAACCAAAGTCCCCAATTCCAGGAATGTCAAATTGATCAAAATCTAGCGATAGACCAGGAAAGGGTGACCCAAAATGATTTTCATTGGGCCTATTTTTTCCGCCCTCGAATGCATCTACACCAGTATATTAGAGGAATTGATTTATTTGTACTTGTACCAAATTCCAGATTTATCCTGTAGATGCATCGGAGGGTCAAACCCGTTCATTATAGCTTTGTTTTATGCTTAGACGGCATAAGATTGATATTTAAGCGGATATGACAATCTTTAATTCTTTAGCTTCCTTGATCAGTGTATCAGAAGGGCACAAATTCACACTTCAAAAGACAAGTACAGGGTAACACAGAAGGTAAAGCAAAATCAAGGCGTAAACATGTAAACATTTATTCGAATACCAAAACTTGTCAAAGTTCCCTCAGGTTACAAATGAATTGCAGGTTCATACAACCCACTCGCCAAACTCTATAACTCGCTTTTTTAATAGTCTACGCGAAACTAATTTTACAAAACACCTCTACCTCCTACGTAAGCTCTCTCCTGTTTCTCTGTTCTAATCATCTAATAACCGTACCCTGCACAAAATACCAACAAAAAATTTCAATTACAACAAAACTACAAAAGCCAACAGACGGTCCTTTCATCGTCAAAAGGAAAAAGAGAACGACAGCAATATAGCGTGAATGCAGGTTCAACACAAAAGAGTGGGTGCATATATACCTGAGTTGTCCATTGGATTTCCAGCAGCAACTGGCTCAGGTTCTTTAATCTCGACGACCACACAGTCCGACATCAAAAATGTTTTCGCCACCGAAGATGCATGTTCCAAGCAACATCTCACCACCTCCATTCATATTAAAAATCTCTTAGATTCAATCCATAATACACAATTCTTATGAAAGACGCAACAAGGCAGATCTCCTTTTTCATCTTCCACTGAATATTAATAGAGTAATAAAACAGCACAGCATAAGTTACCTTTGTTGGGTCAATAATTCCAGCAGACATTAAGTCTTCATATTGTCCGGTAGCAGCATTGTACCCGTACCTCAGATTGTCACTTGAAAGCACCTAACCAAAATCCATAATTAGATGCTACGAATCGTTAAATCTAAATAAAACATGACTTCGCGTAAAGCAATTCAACAGCTGATGCAAGTACCTTCTCACTAACAACACTACCATTGACACCAGCGTTTTTGGCGATTAATTTCAAGGGATAGCTAAGTGCCCTCTTAACAATATCTGCTCCAACCTGCATAGATAACTTGGATAAGTAATTTCCTAAATTCGGGCAACGGCAAAATGGAGACGGACCCGGTAACTAACAGCCCATTTTATTAGTTAATAACATACAGTAAGGACAGTCAAACGACGGCATGAAGATGTTAGATCTATCATGTTATATCACACGGGCGCTAGTGATAAGTTGAATGAAAGACTTTTGGGGTATGAATAAACATTACTACTAATTCCAAATATGCCGAACGGTAGTCTCCAGGGATCAAAAAGTCAAAAACCGCTTGATGTCGCAGATGAGTGTAAACTACTGGACTACTTGCTAAAAGTGAGCAGAGCCCGCAAGAGCAACAATAAAAAACAGCCTTAGTCCAAAATGTATAAGATTGGCTACTGCTGTCAGCAAGATCAGTGAATTAAACATGATCAGATTCTCCATGGTAAGAAAATCTTTGAAAGATGCAAAAAATGGACCTTTTCTTCTGCATTATCGAGCTTCTCCTTGATAGCGTCAACTTTGGAAGAGAGCCGAAGTAAAGTACATCCACCACCAACGACAATTCCTTCTTCCACAGCTGCCTGAAAAGTCAAAATAATAAGAAGCAATAAGCACCAACTCACTGAAGCCCGACTCAAAATAAAACATCATCTAACCTACCAGAGATACTAGAGAACATACCTTTGTTGCATTCAAAGCATCTTCTACTCTCAACTTCTTTTCTTTCAGCTCTGTTTCAGTTTGTGCTCCCACCTAGCAATTAAGATTAAGAAACAAAACATGATTTTTCATGCTCAATATATTCTCAAGCATTATCACAAGGAAGAGTCCAAACCTGGATCACAGCGACACCACCAGCAAGTTTGGCGATTCTCTCAGTAAGTTTTTCCTTTTCATACTCTTGCTCCGCAACCTGCATGAACAAGAATGAGGACCCAAGACTTCAAATGAAAACATGAAAATTAAGTCAATTACTCGCCTCAATAAGATTTTTTATTTGTGAAACCCGTTTATTCACAGCGTCTTGTGTGCTACCGTCACCCACGATCGTTGACGAATCCTTTGTAAGGACAACTTTAGCAGCATGACCCAAAACTTCCTTACCAACTTTGTCCAGTGTTAGCCCAACCTCATCCCTAATCACAGTTCCTGAAAAGAATTGCACAATTCTCAAGATTCAGACAATGAAGTGATCAAGGTATGAAAACCAGTTAAAATATTAAATGCGAGGGATAGGATGACCAGAGGTAATCGCTAACCTCCGGTAAGTATAGCAATATCATCCAGGTACTGGCTTTTACGTTCACCAAACCCAGGAGCCTTTAGGGCCGCAATTTTCAAAGAGCCTCTCAACCTATTCACAACAAGAGTGGCCAAAGCTTCTTGCTCAATATCTTCTGCAATAATTAGCACAGGATATCCACCCCTGATGGCATCTTCCAAAATGTTAACAAGATCTCTTGCATTTGTTATCTTTTTGTCTACTAAAAGCAGCTGCAGAGATAATTTGCAAGAGCTCATTAGCGCACATAGTTCGATAAGCATAACCTTTTCAATTTTTACAAATATAATAAATACCTTGCAGTTATCATATTCCACAGACATTTTTTCAGCATCAGTAACAAAGTAAGGTGAAATATAACCACGATCAAATTGCATCCCTTCCACAACATAAAGAACGTTCTCAGCACTTTTTCCTTCTTCCAGTGTTACCACACCTTTCCTTCCAACCTTGGACATTGCTTCAGCAATCATATTACCGATTTCATAGTTGTTACCAGCACTAACAGCTGCCACATCAGCGAGTTCACTATCTTCAACCTGCAATGCGCCACTCAAGAATTGATGCACTGCCTTAAGAAACTCTTAAATTTTCAATCTCAACACACTAAATTAAGAAACTATATATTACCTCTTTCGACATTGCCTTGAGCTCGGCCACTAATGCCTTTGTGGTTTTCTCAATGCCCCGTGTGATCAAAACAGGATTTGCACCTGCTGCTACCACCTAGAAAAAGAGTATTCAAGATAAATATTACATATTTACTTGCATAGATTGTGTCCGAGCATTATGGAACCTAATGACTATGGAGTATTTCTCAACAAACCTTGACACCTTCAGCAATAAGGCCTTGCGCAAGAACCACAGACGTGGTGGTTCCGTCTCCAGCCAAATCATTGGTTTTGGCAGCTGCCTGCCGCACTAACTTTGCACCAATATTTTCAACTGGGTCTTCCAACTCAACCTTTCGATCAAAGTACAGATTGGGCACAAATATCAGAAAATCACATCTCAAGTGAAGAGTGTGCCACATGGAGCAATATTTTGACGGTTGAAGTTTCAGAGCTTTAACTGTACTTTTGTTATTCCAAAAAACAAGGTTTTGATAGAAAACTAAATATCAAATTTTACTACAAACAATGGCATGAATCGTATTTAATTACCAAAAAGCAGTCTGTAATACATAAATGACTGAAAAGACGTCTAAACATGAAGATACAGGGGGGAAAATGACGAAAATAAAATACCTCCTTGGCAACAGTGACTCCATCGTTAACAATCCTAGGGGAGCCATATTTGCTCTCAAGAACTACATTGCGGCCCTTAGGACCGAGAGTAACACCAACCAAATCAGCTAGTTTGTTCACCCCATTCTGAATGAAAAACAAGTCCGATTTATAAGAAGCTCAAGTTAAGCATATGGGAGTTAAAAGGAGCAAATGGAATGAAAATTGAACTCACTTGCAACTTCTTAATAGCAGACCCGTCTTTGTTAAAGTACAAGTCTTTAGCCATGGAGTTAATCCTTAAAGAACGTGACTTACGAGGAAGAACATTATGAGGTCTACCCAAGGTAGCCGAAGAAATGGAGGCGAAAGAGGATAAGTTGTTAGAATAAGCAAGAGGCTTATGTGGTGTGGGTGTAGCCAAGGTACCCACTGTGGAAATGCCAGTGAATGTCGAAGCCATTGTTTATTCTGGTATAACAGCGGCTACAAAATTATTCATCGTTTTTCAAAAAGTAAATTTATGCTACGCTATATAACATAGATATAAACTTTTTTACTACTCCCTCCATTTCATTCAGTTCTATACATTTGCTTCATATATCAATACTCGTTTTCTTTTTTTTCATATCTTTAGTTACATAGGAGTAATAAAAATTACAAAAAAAATTGATATTCACAATATACTCAATAAGAAAATTTAAACAAGATCACAATATCGTCTATGGCGAAATAGCAATCATTTTAAACAATCTTTTTATTGTTACAACATGAGGGCTCAGCGTACCTTAACCCATCATTTGCTAACATTTAAAATGAAATACATAAACTTTTTATACATGGGTTTTTTTCTAATATGTGCCCTAAAAGATTGAAACAATATGCCTAAAAAAAGAAAAGAAAAAAAGATAGAATGTGAACAAGTGAAGAGTAAAATGCATACCAGAAGGAGCAAAGAATAGGGAGAAGAGTTAAGTTGTTGAGATAAAGTGAAGAAAGAATGGTAAGACTTAGGAGTAGATAAAATGATAATGATGATAATTAGGTTTAAAATGGGTAAGCGCTCTTGAAACTTCCGCTTCATCTCCACCGTTGGATTCCTCGCTCGTCTATCTTCCTTGTTTTTCCAACTCTCTACACTTTTTACTCATTTTCTATATAATTCTACCCCTAATGAGTAATGTCTCCCATAAATCCGTAAATCTCGCTTGTCATCGTCTTTTAAAAAAAACTCTCATAATCCCTGCTACGTTTGCTCTCTCCATTGCACTCTCACTCTAAATAACACCAAAACGGACACGGACATGATGAAAAGACGTAATACGACATCCCGTGAAATTTAGGACATAAGATACATTATTTAAATTTATTTGATTTGTTTTTTGGAAAAATTCAAATTTACTCTCTTTTATATACAACTTTTTCAAACTTACTCCCTTAGTCCCTTTTAAAACAAAATTTTAAAATTACTCCCTTATAAGAGACTTCCGATCAAAAATTGCTACCATAACCCAATTTAAGCCATAATTAGACCAATTTTCCGGTAAAATTCAATTTTCTCTAATTTTCTTCCCATTTTGCCCCTATTCTTTTTGCCTTAATATATATTTCCCCATCTATCTTTCTCCCTGTCTACCTTGTTGATATCTCATATTTCTTCCTCTCACTTATTAACCCTCCCTCTCTTTCTTATTCCTGCGTCGTTTGTTGCCCTTCTTTCCCTTTATTTACTGTGAAATCCATGTCAAGCTCTACCTCGCACTCAAATTATCGTTGTAGTTGTGCTTCTGTGGTCATGTTACTGTTAAGGTCACTTCTTCCCTCAAATCATTCAATGAAAGTGAACTGGAGGATGATAAAATTAGAGTAGGGGAAAGAAAAGACCAACCACCAACTAAGCATTTACAAGAACCATATAAACCACAACAAATCAACTTCAAATCAAAAATCCCTAAATCACATAAATTAGGGTTTAATAAACGGTAGTAATTTGCAGTAAACTAATAAAAATCAAAACATAATACACAACTTACAAATTAGATTAGATTAACTTACCTAGCAGTGATCAAATGGGGAGTTGAAATCGGTGGAATCAGGTTAATTGATTTTAACGCATTAAATTTGTTGATAATATTTGAGAGTGAGTAAATAGTAAATTAGGGTAAAGAAGGTAGAATAGAATAACTTAATGATAAGGTATGTGTTATAAATAAGTGTAAATTTGTCAATTCCTTTTAATTATGACTTAAGTTGGGTCTTGGTAACAATTTTTGATCGGAAGTCTATTACAAGGTTTTAACTTTGAATTTTTGTTATAAAAGGGAGTAAGTTTGAAAAAGTTGTATATAAAATGGAGTAATTTTGAATTTTTCCTTGTTTTTTTGTAAAAGTATCTGATATTAAATATAAATAAATAAAGGTAAAACTTAACATTGACTATAACTCATTTTCATTTCCCACTCAAACCCTATCTTCTAATCAATCCCTTTCGATAGCTCATTTTTTTCTCGTCGAAAGAACATCATTCACCCCCAAATGATATCCAAATACCATGGACACGCGCCGAAAACGTGCCCAAATAAATAAAGAAAGTTAAACACGGCTTTATAGGTGTCCAACACGTTTAAGCGTGTGTCTGACGAGTAAAGGTATCTGACACGGTACGACCGCTTAAGAGAAGTGTTCATGCTACCTAACTCTCATTTGCAGCTTGCGAGAGGTCCTTTTAAAGTGAATAAAAATATCTATCTTTAATGAGAATTTGCGCTCAATAACATACTCGGATACTAAAAAAATACGCTTGTAAACGATAACTTAGATTAAAATGATGTTCTTACATAGTAAGTTTTCGATTTGAACTTACATAACCTTTACTCAATAGCTTAATCAATTATTTACTAGTTCGCCAAATTAAAAGGTTGATGTTACTCTCTAAGTTAGATTAAAATGATCTTCTCACAAAGTTAATTATTCAGACGGCTCAAGAACATACTCAATTACTTATTAGGTTGCCGAATTATCCATAACTCACCAAATAGTATACGAATTTAATTAACAATTCATGAAATCTCCTTTATCATTTCATGTTTCATAACGAAGGTTTTTAATAGTAACTTATGCTTATTAAAAGTGATTTGTCATTTATCTTATAAAAGATACTTAAGTGATAAGATATTAATGAGTCAATATAAATGTCGAAGTATACGGTTGTTTGATAAACAATAAAGTTAGTGCAAAGTTGAAGAGGTTGCATGAAAAACTAAGAAAGAATTTTAGGGGCCATCATAGATTATAAAAAAGAGACGGGAACAACATATAAAATAGACAACCCAGGGGTAACCGACGAAGATCCCTAACATGGACAAGGGAAAACAAAGTGATAACCTAAGCTATATACTCAGGAATTTCTCGGTTATTCGTAACAGTCGCGTTGCATCTGCACCATACAGATTCCCTACACTGCCGCTGCCAATTTTGTTGAGTAAACTCATGGTTTAAAGGTCTATTACTTTATTTCATCCCAAGTAGTTCTAGGGCAACTGAGATCCTCTCTGATAACTGGAGGATCCAGTACTTAGAGAGGGGTAAAGTGGTAATTTCAGCACCTATGTAATCCCTCTCTTCTCTCTTACAAAAGTACTCGACCCCTCCAGTTGCTGGAGAGGATCCTATAGGGCGAGACTACACTGACCATATGAAATTATTCGGTATCTTGCCAGTCGCCCTTTTCCTGCATGAAACAAAAGGAGAGAAACCCCAACTTGATGTTGAACCAAAATATGCTGTACTGGACTACTGGCTACTTTGATTTTGCAACTCGAATTTCTTGCATTGTACGGAGTATCATGCAATTCTTCATCGACATTAACTGGCAAGAGCTCCTCAACCACACCTGTTAATTATAAACATCTTCAAAACATGGGCATGCTGATGCATGATTACGAGGCAGCACGACAGTCTTTAATATTCCGCTTAAAGCCACTAACTCATCTCACCTGTTATACCCTCAAAATACCAGTACAAGTAACAAACAGGAATCATCACAACAAAAGCTACGTATATACTCCAGAATCCCTGCATATACTGATATACACATCAAATACCTCAACTGTAGAAAATAGCATCAAGTCAAAGCAGTTGATTAGAGCTAACCCATTGATAGCTAATAAATCGATAGCAATAAGCCAAAGAAATAAGTCGCTATCATATATTTATTCTAACCCAAAACAATCTCGCATGTTGAAGTCCTTTTTTTAACCAAAAATTTCTTCAGTGACAAATGCCAAAGTTTGCGAGTCATCAATAGATGAGGAAATACCACATAGGGGGAGAATTTGTTTCTTTATAATTAACAGTCAGATACTCAGATAGTTGAAAGATTTAGAATTTTCTACAAGAGTAAAAAAACAAGTTTATCAGAAGAAAAAAAAAAGTAGCAGCATTGTCTCCTTTCAAAGCGAGCTACGTTA
Organism: Heliosperma pusillum; assembly: GCA_022085475.1. Taxonomy (NCBI): domain Eukaryota; kingdom Viridiplantae; phylum Streptophyta; class Magnoliopsida; order Caryophyllales; family Caryophyllaceae; genus Heliosperma; species Heliosperma pusillum. Next base: position 74,506 of record JAIUZE010000623.1, read on the forward strand.
ACCTACATCTGACGAGTCTAAATGAAAGAACTTTGTCCCTATTCGTTATGGTTTATTGCCATGGATGAAAAAAATTCTTCTATATAGCTTACTCCTGTAATAACCATGCTAACAACTATACAAGCTACATACCCCAAACTGCATCTCCGCTTCATTCTTTTCCAGAAGAACGCCTGAAAAAAATATAGTTTACATTTTTGAGATGAGTTAGCTGCAAAAAAAAAATGTAATCCGTAGAAGCAAAAAGAAAAAAACAACAGAAAACTCACAGTTTGAGATACATAGAACATTCTAGGCCCCAGTGTATTGCAAGAAGTCCATGTCGTCAACAGCTAGAAACTCGTCCCCTAAACCAAAGTCCCCAATTCCAGGAATGTCAAATTGATCAAAATCTAGCGATAGACCAGGAAAGGGTGACCCAAAATGATTTTCATTGGGCCTATTTTTTCCGCCATCGAATGTATCTACACCAAAATGGTGCAGGTTCTCTCCCGTTATTCCATCTCCAATTGAATTTAGTGGTGCAAGATGCATTCCAGCAACTTCTACTTTATTCTGATGTATACTCGCCAGCGTATGTTGCACTTGCTTTTCACCATGCCCTTGACCGTATTCAATAGGCGGGTTATAGTAAGAATCGCCTTGTTGTAGCTCAGTATTATGTACATTTGGATACAGGAAAGGCTGCTCTCCAACGTACATATTCTGCCCGGATAACAAATTAGGATGAGGAACAGAAGAGAAGTGGCTAAACTGATTGAACTCAGAAATCGGAGGGTGGTATTGTTCCAAATAATCATTATTCATCGGCAACAATGGCTCTATAGTGCCACCTTCTTGATCAGTACCATCCATATGGTGCCCATTTAAAGATGGGTTAGTATAATCCAAATCAGGTGCACTTGTGCCGGGTTCACCCCCTGCATTCTGGGTTGGCTGATCATCCTCAGGTGGGGATGGGTCCGGGGACTGTTGACCATCCTTACACTGGGCTAATTTCCGTTCGCTATGGGTTACACCTTTACGAGATCTTTTTCTCTTGGCTTGATTATTAACGGGTCCCTTATTCTGGAAAGATCGGCCAATACCATTGTTTATCTTGGGCTGTTTCTCAATTGGGTCCAGTGTTTCGTCATCACTCTGTTGATTTTTCCTTTCATCTTTAGACGAAACAGACGGAGCAGCATCGTCAATACCATCTACATCATAGTCACTATCGCTACTGACAGTGGGTTTCTTCTTCAAACCACGAGGACCAGGTGGATTTCCCGTGATACCAGACGCTCCATTATCGCTGCTGGGCTGGCTAATAAGCGATTCCTCCCGATTCAAAACTCCTAACCAAATTGAACTCTCTTTAGCAGTCATTTTGTCTTGTAAGCATTTCGACTGTCTCACCAACCTCCTTATCTTTGCAATATCAGGTGACATGTGCTTAATTACAGCTGTCAAAACCCCAACTTTCCACATCTTTTTTAGGTCATGTGGTTTCTTATACGGAGGACTTTGACCTTTTGGTAAACCAAGCTTTGACCACCAATCTTCATTCCCTGACGGCCACCATGGCGGTGGGATACCCTTCTCGAGAGGATATTTCCTTTGTGGAGGATCACAATGTTGCATTAACGATGACAAAAGCGATCCTAATGTAGCATCTTGCAAATCCTGTAGAGTACTTTGACCATTTCCATTCCCTTTATTCGCTCCCTCTATCATTGCCGCACACTCTACTTCATACTTAACTATAGCAGCTGGTCCGTTCTTATCAAATTTTACCTTCTCTTTCCACCAAGCCCTTAGATTATCTGATGAACCGCTCACTGGTTTTCCCTTCTCGGGAACTATCCCATATACAAAACCCCTTGCTTTACAAACCTCCATCAACTTCAACATATATTTCAAAATTCCATCTTGTGCTCTAGACATCTTCTTCCTTCTAGCTTGATCACTTGTTGACTTTGGTTTTTGCTTCTCAGCAGCCCGTTGAGCCGCAAGCTTCTGTCTCTCTTTGAGCCTCTTTAGTTTAATACGATCCTTCCACATCCGCTTCTCCAATTCTTCTGGCCCAATCTCTTCATCACTCACATCTTTCTCCTCTATGTTCTCACACCTTAGGTCATCAACCTCTAAATCCGAGCTAAAACCAACCAAAAAAAACAATAAATCCAACACTTTAACAGCAGCCAATAAATCGACAATCGCCATGTATTAGGTTACAAGTAAATCTTATGCTACATCATATTCCAACACACAAAGCACATTTTAGATAAATCAAATGTGCTTATGTGAGTATGTCTATTGATTGGGACGGAGGGACGTTACGTTTCCTTTATTTTGCGAGGGGAAAATAAAGCGAATGTAAGAGAGTAAATACAAAGCGTCATTGCTATCGAATACGTGGCAGGTACCAAAAGCGAAAGCAAAACCTCCATGCATTATATCAATTCAGCAGGCAATGCACTTTTGCAAAGAATTAATGAAACAAACAAAAAAAATACAAACAATAAAAAAAAAAAGTTAAACAAATAATTGAGACGGAATTAAATAAAACAGGAATTTACAATATCACACGTCTTGCACAAAAAAATTAAGCACCATGATAATCCTATGAAACTAAAAAGAAAAATAAAAAAGAAAAATACAAGAAAGGCTTGAAAGTATGAAGATGCATACCCATAATCAGGCCCAATATCTTCAAGTTCACCCATGAATTCTCAAATTGGAATTACCAGAATAGTCTTTAAGCTAAAAACTAAACTAATCAAAATTACATAAAAAAAATAAAAAAAAAATATTAAAACTTTTCTATAATTTATAATTAAGGAATCATAAGCAAGGTGAAATTTAAATTCTTAGGGTTTACCCAAATTGACATAATTTGAACCAAATAACAGACCAACAAAAAAAACCTGTGCAAAATTTGATAAAAATCAAAACTTTGAGACAAATATTGAAACTTTATTATTATGATGATGATGATGATGATGAAGGGTCAAATAAGGGGGCAGTAGTGTAGTGGTGGAAATGGGTTTTGCTTTCAAAAAAGAAAAAAAAAAGGTATAGGATTTTAGGATAAATAAATGAATCAAAAATCAAAATCAAAATGTTTTTTGTTTTTTTAATAATAAAAAAGAAAAAAATGAGAGAGAAAGGGTGGGGTAGTATATTGGCCAGTCAATACCCAAAGGGACAAATTAAGGGCATAGCCTCTCCATTTTGTGATGTTCCATAATTACGAGTATTTGTTAATTTTGTTTGTACTTCATGTGTCCTATACTTTGAATCTAGACGCCTTTCTGGACTATAGTCTATATATGGTGTTTCTATGAGTTTTGATTTTGTCGCAATATATAGGAGCAAATCAAGTATTAGTATTTTTTTTTTTAATTTAATGAAAGGAACTAGTGACTTATTTCCGACAAATTCTTATTAATGACAGGCACTATCCGTTATCCGTTACAAGCTGAAAACGGATAGTGTCCCTCCCGGTTTCCACAATATGCAAGTGAGAAGGACAAGTAGATGATACATGAATTCGACTTGCCTTCCCACTCGCATATTATAAGATGAACACTATCCGTTTTCAGCTTGTAACGGATAATGCCCATTTTCGGTAATACGAATTGCTTATTTCCTCTTTATCTTTAAGATCATCCCATTTTTTAAAAAGGTACATTCACAAAAATGTTTCATTTTTTTTATTTGTTAATCATTTGTAATTATAATAACTTCTAATCTCATATTCTCTCTTTTATTACCGAAGATTGATATAGTGGTTAAGACGACGGTATTGAGGATAATAGGTCACAGATTCGACCCCCTCTCTATATTGTGATGCGACTAAGTGCGCGCTTCGTTAGGAAAAAAAAAGCATTCTCTCATTTACTTTTTGTAACGCCCCCAAAAACAGGCAGGTAGCTCAAAATAGCTCTTTATATTAATAATATACAGCAGCGGAATTACAGGGCGTCACCGCCGTATTTTCCCTCCGGAAAATACAAGGCTTATACAATAAAATAAATACACTTATAAAACTAAAACTACAAACTCTATTTATTTAATTAAACATCTTATAAGTTTCGTCTTCTATATGGAGTTTATCACTCTTGACCCCCCTGATACTTGTACCTGAAAAATATATAAAAATAACGGGATCAACCAATCACAGGCTGAGTATGACTCCGGTTGCCTCCACCAGCCTTATGTCATTTTCATTATTCATTTTTCCTTATTCCTCATTAATATCACGTCAGCGAGTACAATAAATTACCCGAGTATAATAGCTTACCATCATACAGTATTTCCTGCCAACGAGTCAGGTTTCCAATTATTGTATCATTTCTTATTTTCATAAGAACACATATTCATATCACATTAGTGTCGGTCTACCATTACCGAACAAGAGAGACATTACGGAGATACACACTCCCTCAGGTCTAAGACCCACCTCCATGTACACTGGATAAGAACCTCAGGTCTAAGACCCACCTCGGCTATTGCCGGATAACAGAACCGTAGTTCACATGGAGCCGCGCCCCCTTCCGTGTACACGGGTTACAAAATAATGTCATCTCTATCCAATAATCGTATCCCGAATGCTACAATTGGCCAATTATGCATTATAACAAGAGCACGAGCATGACAATTTATATGACAACTAGCACAATATCTGAGCCATATAGTAACCATAATATGAATTTGGCAATGAAAAGATTAAAACAAATACTTACAATATAATAATGTCATCCTATTTTAATAGTAAAACATGTCTCTTATCTACTGTGCTTTATCTTATTTATTTCACTTTTTGTTCTTTCTTATTTCTTCTCCTATGTACATACTAGGAGTATATAATTAGGCTATTTAGCCCTTTTCATTCTCGTATAATCGTATGTAGATTATTCTCTAAATTTGTTTTCATTATAGATAGTGAAATTATTCATTAAGTTGGGAAGAGGGCATAACCAGTTAACAGTAACACGTACTATTTGTTCCAAGTTATTCTAATTGTGTCTTTTACATCATTATACACGTGAGCAGCATAACGTCCTTTAATATAAACTTCTCAGTCCAATTGCTATAAACAATTTTAAACTCAATACGGATACTATCATTTTATTTCGGCTATAAGGGTTCAAAATTGTATTAGCATTATAACGTTCTAATACAAAACTTACGGTGACAGTAATATGAGCAACTTCTTATACGTACTATCCTTCTATTCATTTACGTAATAAGACGATAAATAAATAATTATAACGACGAAGGGTCTCGAGATCATACTAGCATTATATATCTATGGTTCTAATATAAAAATTACGAATACTTATACTATCCTCCTATTTTGTTTATGTATAAGTCGGTAAGTAAATACTTATAATGACGAAGGGTCCCGAAATCATACCTTATGGTAAAGATTGATACGGGTACGTACAAATTGCTAGTTTAAGAAATACCCGGCTTAGTTGTTGAATAACACAAATTCTTATTTAAGACGGAGGTATCCGTCTTAAGCTTAAGACGGATACCATATTCTCTCACAAAATACCCATCAAGGGTGGGTGGAGAGCACATGAGGGGTGCCCACCTTGTCCCCTCTACCCATTTTCTCTCACAAAATACCCGTTGCAAGATCCGACCCGTCTTAAGCAAGACCTACTGGTTGAATAGTCACTAGTTCGCTACATCCCCGTCTTCTCCCAATCTCCCTTATATCATTTTTATTTTTTTTGGTTTTCCATTTAAGTATGTAGATTTTTTTTACGTGGTCTAGGTGTAGTGTACTAGTGTATAGGCAATTTCCTTAGTCACCCATGTGTTGTTACGTGGCTTTGCACAATGATTTTAGTTTTTAGTTTTTTTTTTCTTTTTCTTTTTGATAGTTATCTAATAAAATTTACGTCATAAGAAAATTAAACGGGTTACTTTTTATACTAATCTTGACATATTTACTTTATACGAATTTATTCTACAGCGTCTCGGATAGTCCTATTATTATATATATTTTCAAGTTAATTTTATTCGGGGTATTACATTCTACCCTCCTTAAAATTAATTTCGTCCCGAAACTTGCAAATAGAAAATGGAAAGTTAAAACATCGTTCTCACAACTCAAGTAAGCTATAAGAATCCAATTTAACAAAAGTCTTTTGAGCACATATATAAAATGAGTAAAAGTTTTATATAATGGAACACAAGAATTCCTGTCGCGAACAAGAATTCGAGCAATCCAAATCAAAAACGAATTTAAATCATACATTAGTATGTAGGCACTTAACTTGTTATTAGACGTCTCCAATAACAAGTCCTAAGATCCCACGACCGCCCAACGCCAAATTAAAAATGAAAAGTTCATTTTTCAAAATCATTGTAAAGTTAATTTTTTTTTTCAAAGTACAACATAAATTTTTAAAATTTCCAAACCCAAACTTGAACTAATTAGAAACCTTCGTGATACGAGAAACAGTTTGAATAACAAATATCAAAATGCTGAGATAGTATTATCAACTAAATAGAGGAAACGACAAAGAATCAAAATTCTAAAGTTAAAATATCCGGAATAGGATGATATAAGATAGTAGGGATAATTGGATTAATTTAAAAAGAGGACTGTAACCTTAACCCCAACGGTTGCCTTCTATCACCTAACCCTCTCATTCCGTGATCAAGTGGCACAAAAACTCCTTTATATTTACAAAGTCATCTCAAAATTTATATATTTTTCCTCTCTGTGCAGCAATAATAGCTATAACCTGAAATATTACTATATTGAATATAAGCTCGTAAACTAATTTATATAATTATAATTTTTTCCCTAAACATCGTTACGGATATACGTTCAAAGTCGTCATACTTAACATCTACTTTAAAATTCATGAGACACTTATTTTTTTCTCCTATTGGGATTTTTTTTCCTCTTCGATAAATTCCCTGAAATTACGACTTTTTTTTTTCATAATAAGTCTAATTTAAAATCTATTAATTGCCTTTACATAATACTTCCATTTAACATTTAATCTAACGAGTACTTTCAACATACATTACTTAAAAGGTCTAACTTTTCCTCTATCAGAATTCTTCTTTCAACAATTTCTCGCATTATATATTTGCATAAGCTAAAATTTATATTCCGACTATTTTTTTCCATTAATCACACATTCCAATTATATGAATATATATTATGTACAATGTATTGGTTTATTTTCCATTCAATTAAATTAAATCACTAATATTTTTTTCCCAATAATGCAACGTCTTACAATTACAAGCTTCCCAATATAGTTTCTAATTCTAGTTATCTTTCTATTCCCAAAACTATACAATTCATACCCTTTGTCCTTACTGTAGTATCCGGTGTAACATTAGTCATTTCAACTCAGTTATCTGATCATAATACTAAGATATACATACTAGCATTTATAACTAACATGATTAAACATTCCATTCATCATCCCGCCGTCATGAATACCAAATTCACTTCTTCTATTAAATACATATGATGATCATAAAATTTATTCTAACCTATATTTAAAATTACATGTTCTTCCCAATTATAAATGTATGTTTATTTTAATGATTTCCAAGATTTGAATTTGAGAAATTATTATTAACATAAGTTAATGTTTAGGTTTGATTACATGAACTTGTCACTTGTCCGTACAATTTTTTTTTTCTTATTAACCAGTTTTAAATTATTACACTAGCCAAAGTTACTTATACTTTCCATCCATTCAACCCTAAAAAGTTTCACATACAATTAAATATACTACACCAGACAATCAATGACTACACCCGTTCATAGGTGTCCTTATCCTCTCGGGGTCTTTTCTTGATGAGTTATTCACCATCAAACACAACACACTCTTTACCTTGTTAGTCTCCTTTCATTTCCGACCTGGGGGTGAATCTGTCACGATGACCCTCTTTTCCCACTCGCCACTCTCAAGATCCCACTCCTCCATACTTGTCACCTCTTTGAAATATATACTTGCCCAATCATTATCTTACTAATACAAATATATGATTCTATGTGAATATTATAGATAGATCATTATTATTTTCTTTAAATTTTGTTTTTTTTACGCCAACTTACTGATTTTATTTGGTCCTAATGTACGTAAATCTAAAACCATCCCATTATGAGCTTAACCTTACATTAACTAGTCTACACAAAATTATCATATATGAACAAAAAAAACATAGCTCTCGTTATATCTAAACTCAAATAAATATCAACCTGCTTTCGCTAAACAATTCACATTAATTTATATGTACGTACATACAACATTCGACCTTTTCTAAAATAGTTTCATTCCAAAACTTTACTAAGATCCTAAGTAAAACAAATGTGTTCGTACCCTTCTAGTATATATATAGTTACATGAATTTCAATGCATTCATACAACTCCAAGCTAGTAACATGTTACTTTGTGTTGCTAGTACATAAGAAATAATTTATTGGTCTATGAATGAATTAGTTTTTTTTCTCAGTTACATTTGGTCCTTTCCCGCATGGTGCCGCATAATTTAATTGTTAGTTTATTTCCATATTCCCATCAGCTCGGTCTTCTTTAAATATTATATATTTACACGTAACATAGCTTACTTTACTTATGAACATTTCCATACGCACGTATCAAAATTCAAAAGATGGTACACATAAAATACTTTAGTGTAAGGATAAGGCGTATATAATATAACCTCTAGTATAGAACTAAGGCTTTATCATATCTAATCTACCCGTAATTATAAATCTACCCAACTCTCGCTAGATTCATATTTTTTTATTTTATTTACTTTATCCCTAAAATCTTTTCCCCGCTAGACGTATGGCCGAAGGCTCAACACGCGGTTGCGGAGTCGCTCTGATACCAATCTGTAACGCCCCCAAAAACAGGCAGGTAGCTCAAAATAACTCTTTATATTAATAATATACAGCAGCGGAATTACAGGGCGTCACCGCCGTATTTTCCCTCCGGAAAATACAAGGCTTATATAATTAAATAAATAGAGTTTGTAGTTTTAGTTTTATAAGTGTATTTAATTTATTGTATAAGCCTTGTATTTTCCGGAGGGAAAATACGGCGGTGACACCCTGTAATTCCGCTGCTGTATATTATTAATATAAAGAGCTATTTTGAGCTACCTGCCTGTTTTTGGGGGCGTTACACTTTTATTTACATTCACATAATATTATACCATTATAAAAAATGTAGGAGAATAATTTTTTTTTTGATGAAATGTAAGTATATCATTCAAAAGAAAACTGGTAACCATACATGGGTATAATCAGTACATTTCTCAATAGATCTAATCTTTCCCACCAACCCAAACACAACAAGTCCATGACATCACAACCCAACACAAAAAACGGCTCAAATCTCCTTCGATCCTATCTGAACATCAACAACAAGACTCAGATGCAATACCATTCCTAACGAGAACCATAGAAATGCGATTCCTATCTCCTATGCTATTTTCTGTGGAGTCTAGGTGGATAGACCCGGACAGTGGGCCAGGCTGGGGAGGGGGAGCCCGAGCCCACACTGCGGGCTGGAGAGGTGCGGGTTGGGGGCAGGTCGGACTGGGAATTGGTGGCTTAATTTTATGTGGGGTGGGCGGGTTGGGGAGTGTGGGTTGGGGTGAGAGAGACCGGGCCCGACCTGATTTGGGTACACATAACGTCACTATTAACACACTTGTGCCACTTTATATTACTTCCGTTGGGTGGAGTTGAGTTCAGAGTGATATTATGGCCTGTTCTTTTCGGCTGAAACTGAGCTGAATTGAACTGAACTGAACTTAATAGAGCTGAACTGAACTTAATGGAGCTGAACTGAAATGAACTTAACTGAAGTAAGAGTTAATTTATGAAGAGAGGAGCTGAACTGAACTGAACTGAACTTAATGGAGTTGAACTGAACTGAACTAAACTAAACTGAATAGAGCTGAACTGAACTGAAATGAGCTGAAAATAAGTCAGAAAGAAGAGGGCCTATGTCTCCCCTTATTAGTTACGAAGTATATATTATCACATATAAGTATATAACAAATACCATTATTTTAATGTTTTAGGAAAAGTTGAACCACAAATGCAAGACTTTATTATGTTCTTTAAGCTCTTCTCTGCAAGAAGTTCTTAAACCAATGAGCAGAAAGTTTGGGGTATGTCTTCAGTCCATTTTTGTAATCTACGTAGTTGAACCCAAATCGAGTTGTATATCCTGAAGCCCATTCAAAGTTGTCAAACAATGACCATGGGAAGTAGCCTTTTACATTAACACCTTCCCTACACTTCATAAGCAATGCAACAATTAGCATTCAATCATTTTTTCTAGCTGCCTAAATGTTCGTTTCTCATAATTGCGAATTCAAGTTTTCAAAATGAACGAGAGATGATGCTCAAATGTGCACTAATAGAAAAAGAAAAAAGAAATCCCAATATTCGATTTGATCGTAAGTATAGGGGTGATAATGAAACGAGACGGCTCGCGAGCAACTCGAGATCGGCTCGGTTAAAGCTCGACTTCGGGCTCGTAAAGACGTAAGGTTTGAAAAAAGAAATCCCAAAATGAAAACAATAATTTTATTTTCAAGTGGAAGATCTCGTAAAGACGTATGGTTTGGAAAAAAAATTACCGTCTTCTAAAATCGTAGCCAAAAGTTATTGTCGGTCAAAGTTTTTTTTTTTTTTTTGTAAAAAGAGGGTTACAAGTGATAAAATGAAAAAGTTGAGGTGTACGAGTGAGAAAATCACAACGTAAAAAAAGGGTAATCTCGAAAAAGCAATCAAGCTTGTGAATCTAAATTACTTACTCGATTGCAAGATGTAAGAAAGCTAGATGATCCTGGTGATATTGAACCCTCTTTATATCACTTAAAGCCTCCTTGAGTGACAATGTTTCGTTGTTAATCTCATCAATACCTCCAGAAGTTAATCACAACTCTATTAGCCTTAAAAATGGTTATTGTTTTATAGTATTGTCATTTTGGATGTATAATGGCACATCATGTTTAAGAAGGTAACAGTTACCATTTTCTGTGATAAACATCATCGGGTCGTTGTATTTTCTTTTTATGTAGATCAAAAGATCTAGAAATCCTCTCGGATAAACTTGCAAATCTGACACAGCCTGTAGAAGAACCACAGTAGATGTTAATTACTTTCAATATCACCCCATTTCGTTAATTTGTTCTAGGATGAACCTCAAATTGGAAAAAAACTCGAATTTACTAGCAGTTAGATGTACAAACAAATAAGAGTTAAAAGGTTCACTTGTCTGGCTGTCTTCCTGACAATAGGATCAGTGATGTAACTTGGTCTTGCAGATTTTAGACTAGGATCGTAGGCTGCATAATAAGCAGTGTAATAGTTTAACCCCAGAAAATCAAATGATCCGTTCACCATCCTGGACTGTTCCTTGGAGAACGAAGGCAACCGGTCTCTAACATGTGAAAGCATTGTCCGTGGATACACACCTTTTGTCAATGGATCTATGAACCTGCGTACAAGTTTGACGCAAAATTAACGGCCCTGGTATAGACTACAGTGTTCAGAAGCATAGGATCAAATCAGAGTAACTGGCTAGTTATTGGGCATTACTCACCATCCCAACATGAAAACAAGAGCCCTCTGTACTGCGTTCTCATGATGCGGTACTTCAGCCCAAGGGACAAACCAATGCGACAATAATGTGATACCAATTACACCCTTTTGAGATGCCTACATATGTCAAAGGGAAGACTTGATTATATTGAAGCTTTGAGGGCAATAGATGATTGATATAGAATCTTATAGAGAGTTTATTTAGGTCGTAAGCAACAAAGCTGATAAGAAACAACACCAAAAGCATACCGATGTAACTAGGGATGGCAATGAATCCCTGATACTATCCAGATCCATGATGGAATTGCTCAACAATTGCATCGATTAATTTAGTTAGTCATTTTGCTATATACCATCGTATTTCAAAGTTTAACTAGTTCTGACTTTTTGTCCCTTGGAAAGCTGTAGCATGAGCAAAATACACACCTGAAAGATAGTCCTATACAAGTGGACAGCTGTAGCATGAGCAAGAAGCTGGTGGTGAGTAATCAAATAAGGCTCGGTCGCAGAGTTTCCGCCGGTACAGTTCAGGTTCTGCCACTCAGAGCACCTCCCAGGTGCTAACTCCCCGACAACATATCCTCCATTGCTGTAAGTCCAGGGTTCATTCAGTGTAATCCAATGCTGCACTTTGTTTCCAAATTCCCTAAAGCAAAGATATGCGTAGTCCCTAAAATCTTCCCTGTCATGGAAACCACCATCTTGATCAACTCTGTAGTTGTTTGGAGGTTTGTTTCTTTTAATCGTTTGGGTATTACGGACTTGCACTATTAAAGGGCTAAGGAAACCACCATATTCATCTTCCAATGTCTGTGGAAGATCCCAGTGGAATAGAGTTACAAAAGGTGTTATCCCTGTTAACACCATATTATGGCGCGTAAGTACAAAGACACGTAATATCATTTAACTTTTATAAGATTAACTACGAGAAATTTGAGGGCTTAAAATCATCACCATTTGCTAATAGTTCATCAATTAGGCTGTGGTAGTATGCCAAACCTTTCTTGTTCACACCTTTGCTTAGTTTACCATCTGGTGACCATGAATTGCTCATTATTAGTCTCACTGTCAATCTGGTCACTAAATTAATTTGGTAATAGAAGCATGGTTAATATTATGGTAAGATACGTGGTAACAGTCGAGGCCATGAAATTGAAAATCTGTAAGCATCTAATCCCATATCCTTAATTATCTTTACATCCTCCTGAAAATCAAACAATGTAATTCGCAGGCTTAAATGAGATTAGAGTCGTAAACTTGGTAGTGTTTGATTATTCAGGTGTTACCTTGTAGCGATAGTATGAGTCTACTGCAGTGTCTCCATTACTTCGATCTTTGATCTTATCTGAATCGACACTTAAGTAAGGGATATGTACGACCAAGTATGATTCAGGAAAGCTTAAGGCAGTTATGGAGAGAGACCTGGATATTTATGAGTGAAAGTGTCCCATATACTTGGGCCTTTCCCGTCTTCATAGGCCGCACCTTCATACTGTTATAATGAAAGCACATAATACTGAACTAGAGAAAACTGAACTGATGTTTTCTGAAGTTTCTTTGTGATTAACTTAATAATGTGAAGAAACCTCTTGTTAGTAATATACTAATATGGTCCAAGGTTTACCTGATAGGAAGACGAGGCTGCCCCAAACACGAAACCCTCTGGGAAACTGGTGCGGTTCAGGAAGCGTATCTCGTATTCGTTGTCAATGACAGAATTACAGAGTCCAAGCATGAACAAACCTGAGGCTAGTAGGAAAACCTGAACTTGAATCTTCATCATAAAATTTGTAACTGTTAATACTGCTTTGAATGCCAACTTTATATCAGTAGAATAGACCCCAATTAAGGAAAAGTTTTGGTTGGCACTGAAAGCAAATGCCTAATTACTTCTTACTTGTTTATACTGGAGCATTCAAGTTTAGCTACATATACTTTGTACTATTAACCTTTTGACTCCATTGGACATGAAATAGTCGAAAGACACCGTAAGTACTAAGTAGTGTAGTCAAGTATTATAGTGTTAGAGGTAAGAATTATTATTTAATTCTCTATTATCTGGACCTAATTACTCATATAAGTCACCTTAATTAAATAATGGTTAAATATATTGTTTCGGGTTTTTAATAGAGTCCTAGTTTAAGCTTAACCTAATTCATTCATATTAAGAAACACACATAAAGAAAGTGAATTAGAGAATAAGGAAGGCAGGAGAAGGCAAAACAATAAGGGTTCATCTTTTATCTTTCTCAAGTGATTTTATTATCAGATCTAATGGCTGCACCACGTAAGTACCTTTCAGTAATTATTGTTTTAATCAAGATCCTATAATTTATGTTTACATGTGGTATCAGAGCAGGATTGTGATTATAGTTATAATTCTGATTAATGTTTTGATTATATTTTTATGAATGAGTTTAATGCTTTAATCATGATGTTGTAACATTCATTCATAATTGATTGTATACCCTTATGATAGATATCGTATCCTTATATCATGATCGTTTCCGCTGCCCTAATCGAATTATTTCGTTCTGTATGATTTATGATGATTATTATATGATTTATGATGATGTTTTGCGCTGCCCTAATTTGATTTGTATGGTTTATTATGATTATTGTTGCGTATGAATGTCGTATGATCTATACCATACTCGATCGAGCTAATGCATCACTCGATCGAGATGGTTTATTAATAATGTTGCTCGATCGAGCTAATGTTTTACTCGATCGAGCCTTATGCTTTTGATTCTGCTCGATCGAGCTAATGTTTTACTCGATCGAGCCTTATGTTTTTTGATTCTGCTCGATCGTAGTGGTAGTTTACTCGATCGAACCCTTATGCTCTTGATCCTGCTCGATCGAGCTATTGTTTACTCGATCGAGTAAAACTGTTCTTCTTTGCCCTCGATCGAGCTAGTGCTGTACTCGATCGAGGGGTCTTGTTTTGCTTTGTTCTCGATCAAGCTAAAGTTTTTCTCGATCGAGATGCTTTTGTTTATTTTCTACTCGTTCGAGCTATTGTCTTACTCGGTCGAGGTCTGGTTCGATGTTTAAGGTTTGTTTTCATTGTATGCTCGTATAATATTATGTTATTATGCTTAAAGGAGACCTTCGCATTATGACGAGTTGAAATTCACCACAGTGATTTCATCTCGTACGCGATCAGATCTCATAATGTAATTGGGCATTCACATTATGTTGATGTTCACCACAGTGGACTCAAATTATGCAGTGAATATCCGACTAAGCATACATTCTTATTGAAGATTAATTATATCTTATGTATCGATTAAAGGAGACCTTCGCATTATGACAAGTTGAAATTCACCACAGTGATTTCATCTCGTACGCGATCAGATCTCATAATGTAATTAAATTGGGCATTCACATTATGTTGATGTTCACCACAGTGGACTCAAATTATGCAGTGAATATCCGACTAAGCATACATTCTTATTGAATATTAATTATATCTTAAGTATCGATTAAAGGAGACCTTCGCATTATGACAAGTTGAAATTCACCACAGTGATTTCATCTCGTACGCGATCAGATCTCATAATGTAATTAAATTGGGCATTCACATTATGTTGATGTTCACCACAGTGGACTCAAATTATGCAGTGAATATCCGACTAAGCATCTAATGGGGTGAAATAACTTGTATTAAGGTTTTACCCACAGGTAACCTGACATTAAAGTGAAACACTCATTAAAGAGAGTATACTTGATTATGTAATTAAGCATGCGTAGGTTGTCCACAGATACTGCACTTGATTAATGAATGTTTATGAGTTACTCATTTAAGTCTCAAGTCTTAGTCATAATTGCTATTGTGTGATAAACTCAAAGCCTAATGTTCTGAGCATTGTTCATAATGCAGTACCGTTGCAAAGCTCTCTCAATAACTTGACAGTCTTTGCTTAAAGTTCTTACGACTTACCACTGCACCAAACTTTAAGTCCTCTATTTCGGAGACAGGCTGTACTACAGCCAGTAAGTACATGGAAATCATTAAGGAACGCTTTTAGACTACCGATAAAACGGTAGCTGGAAGACTTATGTCTGAACTTACCACTACTAAGTATAATGAGAATGTGACCACCATGGAGCAACTTGTGCCGCATATGACGAATCTGGCAGCTAAGTTGGGAAAACTGGGCATGAAAGTTGAGGATCCGTTCCTTGCCCAGTTTATAATCAACTCTCTGCCAGATAAGTTTGATGCTTTTCACCTTCATTACAACACCGTTAAAGAAATTTGGAGTGTTAATGAATTGACCAATAAACTGTTTCAGGAAGCAGCAAGAATCAAACAGAAAGATGAGGCTGATGCCTCAAGTAAGAATGGTGGTCTACCCCAGGCACATCATGTGCATCATGTAAGCGGGAAATCTAAAGGTAAGTTTAGAAACAGAAAGGGCATTATGTCAAGCCCTTCTGATAAACCATCTGCATCTGGTATAAAGAAGGAAATTACGAAGCAAGAAAGTTGCCTTTCTGTAAGAAACCTGGGTACTTTCAGCAAGACTGCATAAAGCGTAAGAATTGGTTCGAAAAGAAGGGTGAGCCTTTGGCTTTAGTATGTTTCGAATCAAATTATGTTGAAGTTCCTTCTAATACATGGTGGCTAGATATAGGGTCTAATGAAAGTTCCTCCTTCTTGTGGCATAAACGTTTGGCCCATATTTCAAGAGAAAGAATGAACATATTGGTTAAAAACAATATGTTACCGTCTCTTGATTTTACGGATTTTGGGACGTGTATGGAATGCATTAAAGGTACGGTACGCAAACCAAACACACCAAGAAAGGGTCCACAAGAAGCACTGCTTTATTAGAAATTATACATACAGACATTTGTGGCCCATTTGATGTTTTCTCCATGAGCGGAGAGAAATATTTTATCACCTTTATCGATGATTATTCACGTTATTGTTATCTTTACCTTTTGCATGAAAAAAATCTCAATCAGTAAACGCTTTAGAGGTTTACATTCAGGAGGTTGAAAGACAATTGGGAAAGAAAGTGAAAATCATAAGGTCAGATAGTGGTGGTGAATATTATGGCAAATATGAGGAATCAGGACAACATCCTGGTCCCTTTGCAAAACTCCTTGAAAGTTTGGGTATTGTCCCTCAGTACACAAATCCTGGTTCTCCATGGATGAATGGTGTAGCTGAGAGACGTAATCGAACCCTATTAGAGGCTGTGAGGACAATGATGAGTAATACCAACTTACCAATGAAGTTGTGGATGCATGCCCTTATGACTCTGTGTATGTTGGAAACCGGGTCCCCAGTAAGGCAGTTTCAAAGATACCATTTGAACTGTGGAAATGGTGGAAACCGAGTCTCCAACATTTGCATGTATGGGGATGCCCAGCAGAGGCGCGCATTTATAATTCACATGAAAGGAAACTCGATCAAAGAACCATTAGTGGGTTCTTTATCGGCTATCCAGAAAAGTCTAAAGGGTATAGGTTTTACTGTCCTACACACAAAACAAGAATTGTGGAAACCGGAAATGCCAAATTCCTTAAGAATGGCGAAGTTAGTGGGAGTGATCAGGTAAGGGATGTCATAGTCAATGAAGTTAGGGCGGCAATTCCAGTTTCTTTGCCCCCAATTTCAATTGATGAAGTTCCACATAATGATAATGTTGACCCAGTCAATATTGTGGAACCTAACGTTGATGACCCTCCACTCCCGAATGATAACATTGCCACTGAAGTTGTTGATACAACTCCTGAAATAGTATTAAGAAGGTCCACAAGACCTAGAAAGCCAACTACTTCAAATGACTATGTATATCTACAACAATGTGAATTTGACATTAGTATTGATAATGATCCGGTTACGTTTTCACAAGCTATGAATTGTGATGATTCCGATAAATGGATTAATGCCATGAAAGATGAGATGAAGTCTATGGCTAAGAATGAGGTCTGGGAGTTGGTCAATTTACCAGTAGGTCATAAGGCTGTCGGCTGCAAGTGGGTCTTTAAGACCAAGCGCGACTCCTTGGGTAATATTGAACGACATAAAGCCAGACTGGTAGCTAAAGGCTTTAATCAGAAAGAAGGCATTGATTATAATGAAACCTTCTCTCCAGTTTCTAAGAAGGATTCATTGCGGATCATTTTAGCTTTTGTAGCTCATTTTGACTTAGAGCTACATCAAATGGATGTGAAAACGGCATTCTTGAATGGGAGTTTGGAAGAAGAAGTCTACATGGCTCAGCCTGAAGGCTTCATCATTGATGGCAAAAAGGACAAGGTCTGTATATTAAAGAAGTCCATTTATGGACTTAAGCAAGCTTCTCGACAATGGTATATTACGTTCCATAATACCATTACCTCCTTTGGGTTTCAAGAAAACACTGTTGATCAGTGTATATACCTGAAGATCAGTGGGAGTAAGTTTGCATTTTTGGTCCTATATGTCGATGACATACTTATAGCAAGCAGTGATTTGGGACTATTACGTCAAACTAAAGATTTCCTATCAAGCAACTTTGAGATGAAAGATATGGGAGAGGCGTCCTATGTGATCGGGGTGGAAATATCTCGAGACAGATCACAAAGGACATTAGGGTTGTCTCAGAAAGCCTATATCAGTAAAGTTTTAGAAAGATTTAACATGGTAAAATGTAATCCCAATGATGTTTCTATTCAGAAAGGGGATAAGTTCAGCTTAAGTATGTGTCCTAAGACTGAGCTAGAAGGAAATACTATGAAAAACTTTCCTTATGCATCTCTGGTTGGAAGCTTAATGTATGCGCAGGTCTGTACAAGACCTGACATAAGTTTTGCAGTAGGCATGTTGGGTCGATATCAGTCCAATCCTCGAATGGGTTATTAGATATGCTGACTCAGATTTTGGTGGATGCGTGGACGCAAGGCAAAGCACTTTTTGTTATGTGTTTGTTTTAGCTGGGGGAGCAATCTCTTGGAAAAGTGCTAAACAAACAATTATTGCCTCATCCACTATGGAAGTTGAATTTGTAGCGTGCTTTGAGGCTACTATTCAAGCTTTATGGTTGCGGAATTTTCCTTCAGGGCTTAGCATTATGCATTATGTTGCAAGGTCGTTGAAAATTTATTGTGATATTACCGCAGCTGTCTTCTTTTCGAAGAAGGACAAGTATTCTAAAGGAATAAAGCACATGGAAGTGAAATACTTGTCAGTTAAGGAGGAAGTTCGGAAAAACACTGTGTCAATTGAGCACATTATGACTAGTGCTAATATAGCAGATCCTTTAACTAAGGGATTACCTCCAAAGACATTTTGAAGCATGCTATTGATATGGGTCTGGAGGATAATCATTAAGGCTTTTCGTTTATGTTTGGATCATGCTAGTGCTTTGTAATTATGACACTTATGTTTTGATTAATCAACTTATGTTTTATTGTGATGATGATTTCCGAACGATTTTCTGTATCGTATTATTGCTATTGTATACATTATTGTTGCACGATAAATAGAATTAGTCCTTTTCCTCAAGGACATTATTTGGGGATTATGTTTGCTCCTTGTACAGACTGGTTATTCTAAGTGATTGGTTCGTAGTACATGGAAGGACCACTTCTCTTTTATAGTAGTATCTCCGCCATGACTCAACCAGTTGTTCAGGGATAATCAGGGTAATTAAGATAAACCCATTATGTGTTCATTTAACCGTCTACGCGCCTTATGTTATAATTAAACGTGACATTATGTTTTAATCAGTAATATGGTCCAAGTGGGAGAATGTAAGAATTATTATTTAATTCTCTATTATGTGGACCTAATTACTGATATAAGTCACCTTAATTAAATAATGGTTAAATATATTGTTTCGGGTTTTTAATAGGAGTCCTAGTTTAAGTGGATTAAGGTTAATGTTTACATGCCATTAACATATCAGGCCCACTTATTATATTAAGCCCCTTCTGCCACCTCTCTATATAAGCACACCTGTTTGAGCTTTAACCTAATTCATTCATATTAAGAAACACACATAAAGAAAGTGAATTGAAGAATAAGGAAGGCAGGAGAAGGCAAAACAATAAGGGTTCATCTTTTATCTTTCTCAAGTGATTTTATTATCAGATCTAATGGCTGCACCACGTAAGTACCTTTCAGTAATTATTGCTTTAATCAAGATCGTATAATTTATGTTTACATTAGAACTCTTGAGCAAATTTGCTGGTTAAGTTATGCCAACTAAACTTAGTGTTCTGTAGCTAGAAGTCTAGAACACTGAAGTAGTCACTAGGCAGATACACAATGTGACCATGAAATTACCATGAAACTTATGGCTAAGAAAATTCGGGTGAGTTTTTTTACTATAATTAGTAAAATTTATCATGTTAATGAGCTTACGCTCATATTTGGTGGTCGTAAGCTGAGCAATAACAATGGTGCCTAATGGTTCTAACTTTTGAGTAATAGAATATAACTATAATATATGAGCCTCAACAAAATTGTAACATGAGTCACATTGGGAAATTATCTGATGAGACATGTGGCGATCTACTAGTTTTTTGGTTTGGTAAATTCGGTTTTAGTCGAGAACAAACGAATAAATGAGAAGATGTTACCCAAATGTGTCAAATGCTTCTGATTGTGACTTCTTAGTGATTAAGTGTTTTGTAGGACAAATGAATAAATGAAGTAAAAGATATTTCCTAACTTTCTCAAATGCTTCTAATATTAAGCTTTGTATTGAAGGTTTGTGTTTTTACATTAGAATTGCATAAATGAACCTGTACATATCCTAAACTATTTATACAAAGGAATACTAGCACAAACTAAACCCTAAGTGCAATGTTAGCCGTAATATGTGGCTTATAATACAAGAATTATCAACTAGAATATTTGCATGATATTGTAGGATAACTTTGACCTAGAGGATCTTAACAAATATGGTAGGAAATATGTACATTATTATTCTCAATATTCCCCCGCAAGAGGCAGAACGGAAAGTCCGGTCTTGATGCTTAATTGATTGAAGTGGGACCCATGAAAATGTGTGAGTCGATGCTCGACGTCGAGGTTTAGAGGTGACTGTGCTTCGTTCGCTGGAGGAGCATGATTGAGAGACTGGCGGGGTAGTGTGCTTAGTAGTGAGCACAAGTGCACAACAGTAGAAGGATCGGGTGATAGGTGTGTGTGTGGCGACCGAGTAGACGCGAAAAAAGTTTCATCTTTAGATAAGGGGTGATACCAAAAATGGGTTCATTGGATTTGCAAAGTAATACGTATCATGATTGTAATAGTTCTTGAAAAGTGGTTCCAATAGAAAGGGTTGGTTGTATAGTAGCCAAAATTTAATTTCGGTGTTTGTACGGTAGCATAGTTTTCCCGGTTTTGGTTGGATGGATAGTGGTAAAGTTAATAGTAGTTGTTGGCTAATAGTAGATGGGAAGCCATGAAGAGCCGAATTTGATTTGGGTTGTGCACACTATTTATTTATAAGTATTGTGCATGGGTGATAGTGTGATATGGTGGTTCGGTTTCGATATGTCAGTACATCATTCAGAATAGTTGTGATGGTGTACATTTGTACGTAAGATGAAAAATAAGGTTGGGTTGGCCAGTAGAAGTTTGGTTGAGAGAATCTTTTTTTTTTTTTTTTTTTTTATGAGAAATATGAAAATAAGCAAAATGAGTGTAAAACGGATTTTGAATATGGTTGATGGCGATATGAAGATTGTATGGTTGTTCGTCTTGAAGGTTTGAAGAGATCCAAGGAGTTTAAAAAAAAAATTGTATGGTGGGTAGGAAAAAAAATATACGTGGATTTTGAGAAGTAAAGCTTACGATGGTATGGTTACTTATTTTGGGTTGTGATACCATCTGTACTAAGATGGTGGTTGCCATAATGACAATATATGGTGCTAGAAAAAAAATAGTGGCCAAGAGGGTGTTGCCTGAATTTTAGTGGTGGTCGAGTGGGTGATGGCTACATTTCGGTAGAGACCGAAAGGCTAGGTTTGATGGTTTGATGCAATTCATAAGAGGTGGAAGAAGAGTGGTGGGTGGTTGGTTGCAGCGGAAGAGGATCAACTCTTAAGGCGTTAGCCTTTATCAAGAGCACGAGGCTCTGATACCATATTAAGCTTTGTATTGAAGGTTTGTGTTTTTACATTAGAATTGCATAAATGAACTTGTACATATCCTAAACTATTTATACAAAGGAATACTAGCACAAACTAAACCCTAAGTGCAATGTTAGCCGTAATATGTGGCTTATAATACAAGAATAAGATCAACTAGAATATTTGCATGATATTGTAGGATAACTTTGACCTAGAGGATCTTAACAAATATGGTAGGATCTTAATAAATATGGTAGGAAATATGTACATTATTATTCTCAATATCTGATTGTGACTTGCTAAGGTGATCATATATTTCAGATGATCCGAAAATTGTGGAAAGGCACGACGGGGTGGGCCAATTAGTCAATTACGAAGTACCAGTGATTTCATAAAAGTGGAAAAGTTGAGTAGGTGGGTTTTAGAAGCGTGGTTTACAATCGCGATAACGGTTACAATAGTGGTTGCAGTAACGGTCGCGCCTCTGATACATCTTAAACCGTTTCAGAAGTTTACCAAAAGATAGTAGGATACCTGAGATCCTCATAATTATAGGGTAACTGATTTAACAAACATTATATAGGCTTGTAAGAATGCTTTATTTTTTCATTTTACATATAGTAGGTTGTATTAGTAAAGGTGAACTGTAATTGCAGGGCTCTAGTATGTTCTTCTCTGCAAGAAGTTCCTGAGCCAGTGAGCAGAAAGTTTAGGGTATCTCTTCAATCCATCCTTGTAATCTATGTAGTTTAACCCAAATCGGACAGTATATCCCGAACTCCATTCAAAGTTATCCAGCAATGACCATAGGAAATAGCCTTTTACATTAACACCTTTCCTACAATTCATAAGTAATGCAACAATTAGCGCGCATTCAAACATTTACTCTAGCCTTGCTTTGTGTTTGTTTCTGATAATTACTAATTCAAGTTTCCAAAATTAAAAAGAGAAAAAGGCTCAAACTTAATCACTTACTTGATTGCAAGATGTAAGAATGCGAGATGATCGTGATGATATTGTACCCTCATTGTATCACTTAAAGCGTCTTTGAGAGACAATGTCTCACTGTTGAGCTCATCAACACCTCCAGAAAGTAAATCAAAGTTTTATTAGCGTTAAAATTGGTTGGTTTGTAGTATTGTACATCGTGTTTAAGAAGATAACAGTTATATTAGCGTCAATTTGGATATAATGGTACATCGTTTTAAGAAGATAACAGTTATATTAGCGTCAATTTGGATATAATGGTACATCGTTTTAAGAAGATAACAGTTATATTAGCGTCAATTTGGATATAATGGCACATCGTGTTTAAGAAGATAACAGTTACCGTTTTCTGTTATAAATATCAACGGATCGTTGTATTTTCTTTTTATGTAGATCAGAAGATCTTGAATTCCTCTTGGATAAATATACAACCAGCCTGAACCAGCCTGTAGACGAACCACAGTACATGAAGTCAAGCCTGAGTTTGTGAGTCTGTTTGCATTAGCAGTGCCCCAGTGCTGAGGTGAACATGTTGCTAGTCCTTTGTTTAGAAGCCTATGAGAATTCACATACCTTTGGACCAATTAAAATTCCATTTCGCTCCACTGCAGAAAATAATGCCAAGAAAGTTCATTCCGTAGATAACTAAAATCCCCCGAAAATATTGTCCAGCATTCAATCTTTAAAATTATTCATTTAGTATTCTAGTCATATCAACTGAATTTACTAGCAGTCAGGGGAACAAATAAAGAAGAGTTAAGAGGCTCACCTGTTTGTTGGACAATAGAATCAGTAATGTAACTGGGTCTTGCAGATTTTAGACGAGGATCGTAGGCTGCATAATAGGCAGTGTAATAGTTTAACCCCAGAAAATCAAATGATCCGTTCACCATCCTGGACTGTTCCTTGGAGAACGAAGGCAACCGGCCTCTAACAAGTGAACGCATTGTCCGTGGATATTTACCCTTTGTCAATGGATCCATGAACCTGTTTACAAGTTTGACACAAAATTAATAGTCTTGGTATGGACTATAATGTTCAGAAGCATAGGATCAAATCTCAATAGTTGATTAGTTAAGACAGACTGACCATCCCAACATGAAATCGAGAGCTCTCAATGCTGCATTCTGATGACGCCGTACTTCTGCCCTAGGAACGAACCAATGTGACACTAGTGTGATACCAATTATACCCTTTTGAGATGCCTACATATTTCAAATGGAAGAGTTGATCATATATTCATATTGAAGCTCTGAGTGCAATTGAGAATTGATCAAGAATGTTGTAGAGCAAATATACACCATGCTCAACGCACTTAAGCTGAACCGGCAATGCTTATAAGCGGTGCTATATACAAAGCCAATGTTATACCTCAAAGACTACCACTTTTTCAATAAGATAATTAGTCCTATACAGTGTCATATACCAGCAATGTGACACTTGGATAGTACAAAATACAGACCTGATAATTAGTCCTATACAAGTGGACAGCTGCAGCATGAGCAAGAAGCTGGTGATGAGTAACCAAATAAGGCTCGGTCGCAGAGTCTCCGCCGGTACAGTTCAGGTTCTGCCACTCAGAGCACCTCCCAGGTGCGAGCTCCCCAGTAGCATATCCTACATAGCTGTAACTCCAGGGTTCATTCAGTGTGATCCAATGCTTCACCTTGTTTCCAAATTCCCTAAAGCAAAGTTGTGCATAGTCTCTAAAATCTTCGCTGTCATAGAAACCATGTCTTAATTATAACTCTGTAGTTATTCAGTGCTTCTTTTTGTTCACCTATACATTTCTAAATAGACCTAAACCAGTTTTCCTCCGACTGATATGGACTTACACTATGAAAGGGCTACGGAAACCACCATATTCGTCTTCTAATGTCTGTGGAAGATCCCAGTGGAAGAGAGTTACAAAAGGTTTTATCCCTGATCACACCGTATAAAAATGGAGCGTTACTACATAGAATTGCAATATCATTTAGCTATATAAGATTAAAGAAGAGAGATTTGAGGACTTTAATCTTCACCATTCGATAGTAGTTCATCAATTAAATTGTGATAGTATGCTAAGCCATTCTTGTTCACACCTTTGCTTAGTTTCCCATCTGGT
The DNA here is from genome assembly GCA_022085475.1 of Heliosperma pusillum. Taxonomy (NCBI): domain Eukaryota; kingdom Viridiplantae; phylum Streptophyta; class Magnoliopsida; order Caryophyllales; family Caryophyllaceae; genus Heliosperma; species Heliosperma pusillum. The sequence goes on from JAIUZE010000623.1 coordinate 99,291, forward strand.
AAAGAGTAATAGCTCATTATTAGTCTCGCTGTCAAGCTCGATCACTAAATTAATTTGGTAATAGAAGCATGGTTAACATTATGGAAAGATACACGGTAACAGTCGAGGCCATGAAATTGAAAATCTGTAAGCATCTAGTCCCATATCCTTCATGATCTTTACATCCTCCTGAAAAACCAACAATGCAATTTGCAGGCTTAAAAGAGATTAGAGTGTTAAACATAGTAGTGTGTTATTGTTCAGGGGTTACCTTATAGCGATGGTACGAGTCCACTGCAACGTCTCCATTACTTCGATCTTTGATCTTATCTGCACAAATAAACATTCACAATCAAGTCAGGGCTATGTAGTATGTACACTACTACCAAGAATGATTCAGGGAAAGCTTGAGGCACTTATCGAGAGCGACCTGGATATTTATGAGTGAATGTGTCCCATATACTCAGGCCTCTGCCGTCTTCATGGGCCGCACCTTCATACTGTTATAATGAAAGCACATTTTACTGAACTAGAGAAAACTGAACTGAAAGTGCCCCTTTGTAATATCTAAGGTTTACCTGATAGGAAGACGAGGCTGTCCCAAACACAAAATCCGATGGGAAACTGGTACGATTCAGGAAGCCTATTCCGTAGTTGTTGTCAACGACAGAATCAGTAAGTCTAAGCATGAACAAACCTGAGATTAGCAAGAAAACCTGAACCTGAGTCTTCATTATAAAATTTGTTACTATTAATACTACTTTGAATGCTTATTTTATATAAGTAGTATAGACCCCAATTAATTAAAAAGGTGTGGTTGTCAGTAACACTGAAAGAATACCTAATTACTTGTATCATATTTATAGTAGGGAGCTATCAAGTTCAGTTACACATCTCCCTTTTCCATATAAATTCAGATTCAGTTAGTCTTTTCATTAAAGTCTAGAGATTTTTAATGCATGATTTCTCAGGTGTACTTGTAGTAATTTTTGTCTCATTGGTTGCAAGATAATGTACAACAGCAATACAAGCAAATGAGCAATATTACCCCCTTTGCCTTAAAAGACAACTTGATGTTGAGAGCATAATTCTCGATTTCGGTCGTTGTCATGAAATCGGATGTCACGGCCTAATCTTGCTAAATGCAGTCAATATCGCCTTAATATGAGGTTGCCGTGAACTCCAAAGCCTGTATAAGTCGGCCGCGACAACGCTGATTGTTAAACTATGGTTGCGAGACTTGCATCAGCTTGTTGCCATTTCACAATACAAAACAGTGAATGTTGTATATGATGCGAATTCGATATGATCAGGCATTTAATGGGTGACAACATATTGATTAATGGCTTGACTGGATTTATTGTTTTGTCATTATATTTATTAATAATTATCTTTAATAATGTTTTGCTTAATTACATAATAATAACTAGTCTTTATGTCTATCATTATGTGACATAATAACTAGTCTTAATAGGTGTCTTTTAGCTTTCCTTTTTGTTGTTTTGTAAGACTATTAAAGGGTTATTTCAATTGCTTTAGGTATAGATCACGACAAAAGATGAAAAGAAAATCCTTTGATTGTCGAGTTTCAATCAGTTCTTTGTTACTGTTTGACACGTTTTCAAACACTAACCCATTGTTCGAATTATAGGTCTATTTCGAGCAAATATCCCCTATTTTATTATTAGTCTTTATTCTTTAAATCGCTTCCGCAAGATTTTCGTATCATACGGACTCTAGATATATGGTATGTTTGTTTTCTCTATTAGCTTCAATAAGCTATGTTAAACCGACTCTTCTTACTCCCTCGTGTACATGTGTATTCATGTCCGACACTCGACACTTAGACATGGGTATAACACTCAAGACACCCCTTTTAAAGCCAAATTATGCTTATTTTCGTAAAAATAACCAAGCCTGACATGTGAACAAGCACCCGTGTCAGATACTTCTAAACGAGTCTTTGTAATATTTGAAATCTCCACTATTCTTGCGAAATTCTTATTATGATTTTATGGAAAAGCGTCTGTGAACCGTAAAGATGAGTATATAATAGTTAATTAAACAACAGAATAATCTCTTTACCCTTTAAGGACCAAGTTCCATTGCATTTCATTGGAGTAGACTAGTGGAGTAACTGACCGCATTATTGACAGTAACTAAAAGATTAGAATGATGAAGTATGCACTAATCACCCACTAATTAAAGAAAATAAGAAACAACACATGGTAAACATTATATTTAAAATTGTAATATGAGTATGATTCCAAATACAAGTTGTATTAAAGCAAAATAAGTAATACAACTACCACACAACTGTCTTTCATGATCAGTTATTTTAAACTAAATAAGAAGACAAGAAAACAGCAAGTATCATTTATTCCGTGAGTTTTAGTCACAAACGAATGTTGAAGTAGGTAACTTGTTCGTTCATTCACCTGAGGTTTGGACTATAATAATTTTGATTTGTCGTGTTAATGAGCTAGCTTGCGGTCTTGTTTGGTGATCGTAAGTCGAGAAATAATAATGGTGCTTAATACCGTTCTGACTTCCGGTACCATGGGCAGTACTAGAAGATTAGCTAAGGCGGTTATGTAACAAGACACACATTGGGAGATTATCATGAGGATACAGCTCAAATATTGGCATAACTCGGTTTTAGTCGACGAGAAACGAATAAATGAGAAAAGATTATTCAAATTCTTCTGATTGTGACTTGCTAAGGTGGTGGTAATATAGTTTGAATGATCCATTTTAAAATGGCTATACTACTATGTAATATAAGCAGGATATACAGTTAAATAAACCATTTAGATTGAGGAACAAAACAAGAGTTTAGGCAAATTATAACTTCTATGGATGCTTGTATTATATCACACACTGTGTTACAAATCACATGTATACACTGAAACACAATCGATTAACCCAGTTGACTTGTGAGATATTGGGGGCTGTCAGGGTCTGAACTCGTGACCTTAGGTCACACTGGCTCTGATACCATAATAGATGAATCATCTCAACCAAAATCTTAAGGTGATGGTTGAGGCCCATATATTATATTTATATTCTATTAGACGCTACCCAAATACCACCCGGTGCATAAATCTCATACCTCCACACATCCACAACAGTCGGCTCCGCACCCTTCTCATGCTTAATCGACGGGTGCCTACCACTGTCGAGTGTGGTGCTTACAAATGCATAGTTGGCAGGGCGTCTAGTGTCACCTAGAGGCCGACCCCCATGGTGTACATAATGATCTAGATTATAGAAAATGTCGTCAGGAGTGTTCTGTTGACACCCTTGTGTCAAACCCGTCTCGAAAAGCATGCTCATAGTCTGCGTTGTCCCATCAAAAGACGTGGTGAGTGATATCTTGGTCGTTGGTGCTGTCTCGATACTCAATGTCGGGTAGAGGAGGGTTCAGGACACAGCAGTTGAACATGTAGATGGTTTCTGTTAGAAACTGATGAGCTCCTCGTACGTCCGCATCGCTTAGAGGCTGTGGGTAATATGCTGCACATCCTCTCCAGCTCTTTTGCTGCGTCAACCACGGACACATCTCGTCTTCTACATCGTCGTCTTGGATACCCTTATAGTCAGATTTGGTCACTTGTTTCTAATAGTAGTCACTCTAGAAAAATAAGAAGTTTAACGGATTCTTGGGATGTTTGCTTACGAGCAAAATATGCTCAGGATGTATTTCCCAATACTGATAATACAGAATCGGAAATATTTGATACATTACACATTATACAGAATCAATATGAATTTCCAAATCTTGTGGTATGGGGTGCTTTTATCTTCATCTCCGAATCGTTCATGTCTGTTTTAGCGCGAGGGTTGTATTAGTGGTCGGAACATTGTCATTTAGGCTTGGCGTTTGGGATATAAACTAGTACATACACTGACTCGCCTAAAACGTCGCTATTAAAGATGGACAAATTAACTTATTATAACCTCACTAATTACCTACTAATTAAACTAAAGTAGAGTGGAAAGTAAGTGTCGAACCCAAATGAAGTGGGAATGCAAATGTGTAAATAAAAGTGTAACTAGAGTAATTGTGCAAGTGACAAGCAATATGTAGGGGGGGGGGGGTTCAATTCAAAACACATAAAAATGTAATCAAACGCAATAGCAAACAACAATTAAATAGCAATATGAAGATTTATCAAATTAGAGGCAAACTTAACCCAATCCAATAGATGGTCCCCAAATGGTTAATCCTTGACTCACAATTTCCCAATTAATTATTATTATCTTATTGTGAAGATTACTCTTCTAAACCTTCTTAATAGTGATAAATGACAAGGAAATCACACTTAATCATCAACCCAACTTATTAATCATTCCAAGTTGAAATCACATACATTGGTTCAACTAATAAGAAGATAAAAGCATGACATGTTCAATAAGAGCAATTAGGCACAATGAACACAATTAATACTAAATTGCAAGTTAATCCCTTTCTTGTAGGCCAAGTTAGGAGGAAATCACATTCACTAGTTCAAATACAAGGAGTTGCAAAAATAGAATCACAAGGAAATCATACTTAATGATTCTAACAACAATAGATTAGGAAAATGGTAAGATTAAGATAACAAGAAAATCACACTTAATTACTTTAATCAAACAAGTTTCCAAATCCAACAACATAAACATAAGGGATTAACAATAATAATAATAATTAGGGAAAGATTAGGAGTCTAACAATCAAAAGATTACACCTTTAGGATTGGATTAAGAAAGGAGATTAGTTCATCCTAATAGATCTAAAAACCCAAATTAAGATGATATTCTCCAAATTACAACTTGATTAGTTGTTCTTAATTTAGAGTAATGGGCTTCAAAATATTGAAGAAGACGGAATTCTGCAATACTGAGCAGCACATATGCGCACCGTGCGCCCCAGAAATGCGCACCATGCGCTTAGAGTCTGCTTGCAATATTTTGAAAATGGCATATATCTCTCGTTTCTTAGCCAAATAAGGTGCGTGACCTGCCGTGGAAAGCTAAGATCACCACCTTTCACCTCGAGTTAGTCTTGCACCGACATGAGCTCTAGAACTTAAGATATGGCTTTTTAAAGTCGATCCTTATACAAGCGAGGCTACAAATATTCCTTTTGCTTCACCGTTGCACTTCTTCATGTCTTGAGTAATATTCGGTCTTACTTGTAGATGACATGTACCATGGTATATTTCAAGATACTTCATTGATTCCAATCATAGCTTAAAACTCGATTATTATACCGACATTTGGAAAGTGGGCAATTGTGACGATAAACATGCAGAACCCCATCCAAACACCGCTTTATTCCACTAAAACTACTAAATATACTAGTACTAATATGAGCCTATCAAACACGTTGTCTATAAGTTTTATTATTATTGCAGAAGTGGTGCATTGTAAATTATGGGCATTGTTATGACATTTGCTATTTAGGGTGTGTTTAGATAGGAGGAATAAGAGGGAAAATGAGGGGAGGGAAATGGATGGGATAAGGAATCTAATGTTTAGCTAGCAATGGAGGTGAATGGATTTGGAGAGGAGGGAAAATGGATCCCTCCATTTCGCTCCTCCAAGCTAAATTATTTCTCCACCAACATAGACAATATTTGGACAGAAAATAATCTCCTTTATTCTCTCTCTCCTCCCCTTCCCTCCCTTTCTCTTCCCTCTTTCTCCCTTCCCTCCATGTTCTTTCAGTTTTGCTATCCAAACACACCCTAAAGCAAAGCAGACGATACATTTACATAATGAACATGGTTGAAGATTGACATTTAACATACTATGAATAAAAAAATGGCATAATGCCAAACTACGATACATTATACATTAAGACATTCAATGAATTAAATAGACGAAGTGGAACAAAGGTTGTAGAGACAACTGATAAGGGTAAAGTCGCGTCACCTTAATCAAAGTAAACCTAATTCACAACTAACTAATAGTCAGCGGTAAGCAAGGTATCGAATCCACAGGGAGGCGGTAGTATTCTAATCTGTTAAACTAAGTTCGTCTCTAAAGTAAAAATTTCGGGGTTTTGAGATTGGTTTCTAAACTAATAGCAAACAATAAATAGCAAACTATAACAACTAATAGTAATAACAACTAATAATAAACAATAACAACTAATAATAAAAGGTTGAAAACAATAAGATTAAAAGTGTAGGGTCACAGGTTCACTAGGATTATTATTCAGAGGTAGGGATGAAATCAACTATCATGCAATAAAGTTATCTAAGGTCACAAGATCGGTCGATTCAATTATGCCCTTTAGATCTACAATATAACATGCGATCGCTATCATTAAACGAGTTCTATTCAATTATCGTAGCCTATCTTAGTCTTAACCCGGTCGGTGTCAATCCTAATTCGCGAGACTAGTTAATTAATCCTGGCCAGTAATCAAGCAACTAGAATTAAAACGATAATCAAACGATAACTATGCAATTGCAATTCAATTAAATAATCTACCCCTTCTAACAATCCTAGATCCCCTTTCAACCCTAGAAAGGAATTTAGCTACTCATGACGATATTAATAACAACAATGATGAATAAAGCAAACATGATTAACAACAATGAAAGGATGAAAAAAGAATAATTAAAGAACAAGAAGGTAATTAACTGAATAACAAGAGAAAGATTAAGAATACCGATTACCAGGTGAACTAGAGACAATCGTCTTGATGAATAAAATCCAGAGGAAAAGTAAACTAATTTAGGGTTTCTGATTTAAAGCATAAAAGCATTAAAAAGCATAAGAAAGCATGAAAGACGAGCTTTCCTTTTATAATACAAAAATCTAATTAATTAGGTTAAAGTTTAGGAAAATATGAAAAAGTCGTTGAAAAACTAGGTTGCTCGATCGAGCAAGGGTATGTTGCTAGGTCGAGCAACTTTCAGCCCGACTCGATCGAGCAAGGCTCTATGCTCGGTCGAGCATCCCTTCTTTTCGCTCGTTTCTTCGATTTTCTTCATTTCTTCTCTTTCGTTCTCGATTCACGTGCATAACCTTCCACGATCCGACTCCGCCATGCTCCATATCTACTAAAAAAGCTCCAAATGCATCCAATCTGCATTAAAATATAATAGAAGCGGCATAATCTATATTCTAGCTAAAATAGCATAGAAATAAGAAAGGAAAGACGGTAAATCGAGTTATATGTGTCTAAGGGAAGCATAAAATATGTATATAAATAATGATCATCAAACTCCCCCAAACCAATCCTTTGCTTGTCCCTAAGCAAAGCACTCAACATTATACAAGGACAAACATACAAATGGTGAATGAAAAACTCAAAGCTAATGTTAATGCACATACAAATCCCAAGCTATCCATATCTATAACAAAGTAATGACCAAGTTGTACCAATAAAACAAATTCAAAGGCACGGGAAAGTAGAAAACGCAGCTCATAATCCAAGATTTTACATGATACCGTAGTATAGACAAAAACCAAATACCTTTCAATCTTGCAAGGCTCAATTTGTCGGATTCTCGCGGATTCACTCAAGCACTCATAAGTTTATTTAAGGGTGAGTTTTGTGAAAATAGAAAGAAATAGAAATACTCACTCAACTTATGAAACATGCATGCATTCTAATGTGATAGTAATTCCCCCAACTAATACGCATTCGCTATAAAGTACATGAATCAGGACAAAAAGGGAGGCTAATGGGTGAAGGTATAGAAGTGGATTGTGCCAAGGCACGTATGTGAATGTGGGGCTAACACCGGTAGTCGCAGCGACACTTACCAAAACAAATCTACAAAACTAGCACAAACTAACACCAACTAGAGAAATCATCTTAAACTTTGACAACACAAGAGAGATAACGATATTGCTCTCTAAATATGCATTAGACTCTAGTATAATCCCTTTCATTATCCCTTGAACAATACAATGAAGCAACATATTTTTTTCCCTTTTTTTTCTTTTTCTTCTTTTCTTTTCAATTTTTTTTTTTTTTTTTTTCAGATCTTTTGCTTCACAACTTTTCTCAACAAAGGGAATAAATGACACAATTGGCAACATACTTGCTACACCCAATTAATATTCTTTTTGAAATCCCGATCCAACCATAGTAGACAAGTAGATAAGAAAAACATGCAACTGCGACTGTCCCGATAAGGTAGGCAAGTTCTAGGAGTGTAGCTATTATATGACTTGTAAAACAGGCTACAAAAGGCTCAAATTGGCTAAACATAAAGAACTCAATAATAAGGTATAAAATCAAGTCTTTTTTGCCTATGTGAGGCTTATTTGAACAAAAAGAACCACATTTCCTCATGCACTTATCAAACGAACGCGTATAGTATCAAGAAACGAATGTCACACTTATGCAATTTGATGTTACATATTCCACAAGGAGTACCACACTCAAGCCTAAAAACAATGAGACTAGTTTATTGATGTTCCTGGCCTAGGAAGCTCTATAAACCTCAAAATTTTAAGTGGTTTACCAACAAAAATTGGCCAAATCTAATTAGCACAAGGTATGTCAAAAACGTTCAAGACTTGTACTATGAGCTTTGTTTTCTAAAATAGTAAGTCAAAACAATGTACATGGATAACTTATTTGGGATTCAAATGCAGAAACAATGCAAATTATCATCATTGTTATTCAATTCACCAAGACTCGACCTAATAAAATAAAAAACATGTTTTTGGATTTTGTAAATTTTTCAATTTTTATGAGTTTTTTTTTTCTTAAGCACACAACTAAAATAAACACACAACATAAATAAAGACTCTCCCCCAAACCTAAATGTCACAGTGTCCTCAGTGTGACGTTAACAACACAGCAATCACACAACAACCAACAACAGCAACCTAAAGGACACAACTAACAAAAGGGAATGGGAAATAACTAAAAGAAAATACAATAAAAGAAAGTACAAGGATAGATAATACCAGCTGAAAGACATAGCTTCCCCCAAACCAGCTGCAAAATGGGGGAGTAGTGACCATCTATCACGACTGCTCATCTGCCAGGATGAATGGGGATCTCGGTAACCGTATGGGGGTTACCTAAGCTATACAACCTTTGTAACTGGCATTCCTCTCCTGTTAGCAGTTCGTCCATCTCAACCGCTTCTTTACCCCGTGAGCTTCCAGCTTCAGCAGTGCTGGAAATTAAGGCGATCTCCAGAGGATCTCTATTCAAGCATAAAGAGAGACAATCATCAACATTCAAATCCACAATATCGATCCTATGACATGTCTCTTCTAGCATGGGGTGTTTCATTGCATGCTCTAAGTTGAAAGTAATAGTGTCATCCCCACTGTTAGTGTAAGTCTCCCATTCTTAACATCTATAACCGCCCCCGCAGTATGGAGGAATGGTCGTCCCAAGATGATAGGAATTTGGGTGTCCTCAGCCATATCAAAGACAACGAAGTCAACTGGTATGAAAAATTTCCCTAGTCTAACCGGTACGTCTTCTAAAATCCCTAAAGGGTGTTTAATAGAACGGTCGGCCATTTGTAGGGTCATGGTTGTAACAGTAAGTTGACCCATATTAAGCTTTTTGCATATAGAAAATGGCATTACACTAACACTAGCCCCTACATCACAAAGGGCTTTATCAATTGCTAAGGAACCTATATTACAAGGAATAGAAAAACTCCCTGGATCCTTTAGCTTAGATTGTGATCTGGATTGCAACACAACACTACATTCCTCAGTAAATGCAACTGTCTCCACTTCATTAAAGGACCGCTTCCTTGTCAATATGTCTTTCATAAACTTTGCATAAGCCGACACTTGAGTAATCAACTCGGTAAAAGGTACACTCACTTGCAAATTCTTGACCACTTCCATAAACCTCCCAAACTGTTTATCAAGCTTGGATTTATGTTGGCGGTGCGGAAAGGGAAGTGCAATGACAAGTGGCTTGGCTTCTTTGGCTTTGTAAGATGAATTAGAAGACTTATCATCCTGATCAGGGGTTGCTCGATCGAGTTTTTCGGAACAGGAACTTTCAGAAACTTTTCGAGCAGAATTTTCATAGGTTGCTCGATCGAGCATAGGGGTGTTGCTCGATCGAGCAACCCCCTTTTCAGCCTCTTTTTCGCAGTTTTTTGAACTTTGACCAGCAACTCCCATACTTTCATTGGTTTCATCCCTTATTATTTCAGGGCCTTTGTAATGTGTCTCACTCCTCAAGGTGATAGCATTGACTTGTTCATGTGGAGGGTGTCCTTGAGGAGGAAGATTACCCGGTTGTTTATGTGGATTTTGAATTGCCAATTGGGCAATTTGAGTATCAATTATCTTGTTATGGGATAGCAATTGTGAGATCTGAGCATCTTGCTTTTGTTGTATCATAAGGCTTTGCTGCAACATAGCTTTAAATTCCGCCATATCATTACTTGGAGGTGGTGGAGGTGGAGCTTGTTGAAAGTTTTGGCCTCCTTGATTGGAACGGTTATAATTACCTTGAGAATTGCGATTCTGAGGAATCACATAAGAGGAACCTTGTTGCTGAGGTGGCGGTGGGGTAGGATTGAGAACATTCTGACTTCGGTAGGAGAAATTGGGATGCTCTCTCGTCCTTTCATTATAAAAGTTAGAGTACGGTGTACCTTGCTTAAAAGATTGAAAAGCAAGTACTTGATCAACCGTACTCATACACTCGACTGCATTATGCCCCATAGTACCACATCTTTCACAGGTTGGCTCTTGTTGAACCATGACATGAACCGTTTGTTTGTTTCCAAAGATTTTGAAGTTTGTAATTCGGCAATTTTAGCAGTTAATGCTTCCAACTGAGCTACAATGGCATTGTCCGAACCTCCTCTCCTCACATTACCCCTGGGATTTCCATACTCAGCAGTGTGAGTAGCCATCTCAGCAATCAACTTCCAAGCATTAGCATCAGTAGTGTTATTTTGGAATCTCCCATTAGCAGCAGAATCTAGCAATGTCCTCTGATCATCATATAACCCATTGTAAAACTGGTTGCATAGGAACAAAGTATCAAAACCATGATGTGAAACAGACTTGACAAGCTTTTTGAAGCGAACCCAGGCCTCATTAAAGTTCTCATTGGGACATTGTTTGAAACTTGTGATTTGACTTCGAATGGCATTGGTTTTCTGTGGCGGAAAATATCTTTTTTAGAATGCAAGAGCCAAAGAATTCCAATCGGTGATGTCAAGTGCAGCCATATCTAACTCACTCAACCAATCTTCTGCCTCGTCGCGTAGTGAAAAGGGAAACAACACCAACTTGATATGATCTTGTGTCACCCCACCCGTTAAAGAAATAGAGCAATAATAGTTAGTGAATTTCTCCATATGCTTAGCAGGATCCTCAGTGGGGCTTCCTCCAAACATGTTTCGCTCCACCAAAGAGATATAAGATGGACGAATCTCAAAAGTACTATTACCCGTAGTAGGGAGTTTGAATCCCTTGGGAATAGATGCAACGGTAGGCTCCGAATGGCTGGCTAGAGTATGCATGGTTGTAGTGGGTGCAGAAATAGGTGTATCCTCTTCTAAGGATGGTTTTTCTGCAACGAATTCGGCGTAAACTGTTTCAAGCGTACTCAAGTCTTCCGCTTCTTGAATTTCCTTCCAAAAGTTTTGTCTAGCTCGGAGAGTCTTCTCTGATTCGGAATCGTAGGGCACGAGAAAGGACCTAGAACAACTGGGCATTAACAAAAACTAAAGAAAAGGATGAGAACTGTCTCAAGGAACTTAGGTTCCCTGAGACGAAAAAGACAAACTAAGTAGAAACAAACAGAAAACTGTTGCCTCCCCGGCAACGGCGCCAAATTTGATAAGGGTAAAGTCGCGTCACCTTAATCAAAGTAAACCTAATTCACAACTAACTAATAGTCAGCGTTAAGCAAGGTATCAAATCCACAGGGAGGCGGTAGTATTCTAATCTGTTAAACTAAGTTCGTCTCTAAAGGAACAATTTCGGGGTTTTGAGATTGGTTTCTAAACTAATAGCAAACAACAAATAGCAAACTATAACAACTAATAGTAATAACAACTAATAATAAACAATAACAACTAATAATAAAAGGTTGAAAACAATAAGATTAAAAGTCTAGGGTCACAGGTTCATTAGGATTATTATTCAGAGGTAGGGATGAAATCAACTATCATGCAATAAAGTTATCTAAGGTCACAAGATCGGTCGATTCAATTATGCCATTTAGATCTACAATTTAACATGCGATCGCTATCATTAAACGAGTTCTATTCAATTATCGTAGCCTATCTTAGTCTTAACCCGGTCGGTGTCAATCCTAATTCGCGAGACTAGTTAATTAATCATGGCCAGTAATCAAGCAACTAGAATTAAAACGATAATCAAACGATAACCATGCAATTGCAATTCAATTAAATAATCTACCCCTTCTAACAATCCTAGATCCCCTTTCAACCCTAGAAAGGAATTTAGCTACTCATGACGATATTAATAACAACAATGATGAATAAAGCAAACATGATTAACAACAATGAAAGGATGAAAAAAGAATAATTAAAGAACAAGAAGGTAATTAACTGAATAACAAGAGAAAGATTAAGAATACCGATTACCAGGTGAACTAGAGACAATCGTCTTGATGAATAAAATCCAGAGGAAAAGTAAACTAATTTAGGGTTTCTGATTTAAAGCATAAAAGCATTAAAAAGCATAAGAAAGCATGAAAGACGAGCTTTCCTTTTATAATACAAAAATCTAATTAATTAGGTTAAAGTTTAGGAAAATATGAAAAAGTCGTCGAAAAACTAGGTTGCTCGATCGAGCAAGGGTATGTTGCTAGATCGAGCAACCTTCAGCCCGACTCGATCGAGCAAGGCTCTATGCTCGGTCGAGCATCCCTTCTTTTCGCTCGTTTCTTCGATTTTCTTCATTTCTTCTCTTTCGTTCTCGATTCACGTGCCTAACCTTCCACGATCCGACTCCGCCATGCTCCATATCTACTCAAAAAGCTCCAAATGCATCCAATCTGCATTAAAACATAATAGAAGCGACATAATCTATATTCTAGCTAAAATAGCATAGAATTAAGAAAGGAAAGACGGTAAATCGAGTTATATGTGTCTAAGGGAAGCAGAAAATATGTATATAAATAATGATCATCAACAACAAACAAGGTAGAGTCTGAAACTGGTAACTAGGCAGTTCGGGTGACTCAAGGCTCCTTATTATTCATACATAAGGCTGATCTGACATAGTTCGACCGGGTCCGAGTACAAAAAGGCCTAATATGAAAAAAAAGAAAAAAAAACAATATATGTATGTAAATTGTCACAATATATTGCCACAATATATAACAACAATATATTTATGTTATTAGTATATTGTCATACTATATTTACATTTACCACAATTTACTAAAATTTGGGTACGGTTAGTTTGTGTCGTGTCAAAATTATTGTTACATTGATTAGAGTATTGTCACGACTTTTCTTATATTGATGGTCTTTGTACTTTTATTATTATTACAGGAATTAGCAACCAATCAAGATCTTCATAAAGAATGGAACTCATTATGGCCATGTTGTGGTTCATGTATGGAAGTTCAACATATTTTTTCAAGGTGAAAGTAGTGCCTAAACTATTTTTTTCCGATAATAGAAACAACTACGCAGGCTACAGAATTGATGAGACTGCGACCTAAGGTACGTATGAATGCATGACATTTTTTTTCCAGCCTACAAGAATCATAAGCTTTACAGAAACAGAATTTACTCCTAGGAATGCATTTTAAAACTGCTGGCTCTTTATAGTAGATGAAGACTTTAATACTATTCTGTATCTAATATAATTTTGCTTGTTTTATGGTGCAATTGCAGTGGTAGAGGCAGACGGATTTGTGGCACAAGACCTGGCCATCTTAAAAACGGCAGGACCATAAGCATGGCAAGTCGTAGCATTTAGGAGTGTGGGGGATCGTACCATGTTTTGTAGGTGTGTTGTGAAGGGGTATCAAGATACCCTATTCGCCCAGAGAGAACGTCATTTCTTTCATGACTCACACATATATGGCATCGTTGATTTGATATTTGGGAACTCTCAAGCTATATTTCAAAAAACTACATGTTGTACTTCTGCAATACCCAAAGTGCACACACGGATGTCCTAACTGCCCAAGGACACCAAATTCCAAATGATGTTACTGCAATTGTTATCCACAATTGCACCGTAACAGCCGAACCTAGCTCTCAAAAGTTTGTTGGTGCTTATCTTGGACGCCCGTAGAAGAAGTATTCTAGAAATGTGGTAATGGACTAATGGAGAGCTATCTTGACAGCGTCATCAATCCAGATGGGTGGCTACAGTGGCAAAATGACACCTCCTCATTGTCGGAAGTCTATTATGTCAAGTACAATAACCAAGGCCCAAGAAAAGACACAAGCAGCCGATTACGATGTCAGCGGTGCAAAGCATTCAATGGCCGCCAGAAAGCAGAGCAATTTACGGTCAGAAACTTCATCCAAGGCCATCAGTGGATTCCTACAGGAATACCCTACTTGGCCGACATAACTTAGTTTATTATACTATCAACTTAATTGTTTGTTAATAGTTGTTATCGGTAGTCAGTGTATTGATATAGTAGTATAACAATCCATATGGTTTTAGTAATGAAATGTAGGGAAGTTATAAAAAAGAGTGCATTTTAATAGAAGATTTCTTTTTACCTTGATAATTTATCCTATCTCTTGTGGCTTTCTATTCGGAAGCGGCAACTACATGTACTTCTATGTATATTGCTTTTCTAGCTGAGTTGCAAAAAGATGATAAATTCTTGAGGTTCAACAACATTACAGAGCACTGTACATAAATAATATCTTTGATGAGCTGAGTTATTAACAAGTTGACTTAGTATCCGGTACATTTGAGAGTTGTAGGCATGTTTCTGTAAGTCTTGTTCCCCCTAGTACCTACTGCTTACTGCCATATTGTGTATCAAGCAAAGGTGTAATGAATTTCTGGAGAGTTATTCCGGCACATTTTCACCATCTCTATTTGCGAGGGATATGCTCTTCAAATATTAATGCCTGATAATGTGAAGTACTCTTAGTATACAATTTCTACCTAAATGAAAGAACTTTTGTTCCTTAAAGGTGTAGTTGTGCATGTTAAAGGGTGGTCAGTCCGTGTGTGTGCAGCTGTCACCTTCAACTCCTTAAATTTTAACCTCCGATCAATAGTAGTGCACAAAACAATGCTCGTTGGATATGTTGGTACAAACTTCTGGAATGCTACAAAAAAAAATTGGTTCAAAACTTATGCAAATTGATTATGCACATTGAGGATTCATGTCAAGGTTACATAGTGCATTTCTAGGCACAACTCTTGCAATTAATTTTAATTGACGCTTGGTTCTCGCCTTGTAATAATTTATCATCAATTGTACTAGGCAATTCTAGAAACTTCTATATATATTGTTAACCTGCCCATTTAACATATTCCGCACCATGTAGAACCTTGTCTACTATTCTTCTGAACTGTGACAAGCTACTTGGGCAGCTACTTTTGTAGGCAAATACAACAGTGATACAACAATTATGAACGCGGAGAAACTCAAAGACTTAGACTGGACCGATGTCCATTCCATGGTTGTTGCATGGTTTCTTAATTCAGTCGATTTATCTTTACCATCGACACTTTCTTATTACTATGATGATGCGGTAGCCCTATAGACCAATTTTAAACCAACACCTAATTTGACCGTTATAATGCTATTAAACTAATGGATTTTTTCATAAATCTAGAAACAAAATGGTCGTCAAATAATACATAAAATCGTAGTAAATTGCAAAGAAAGCAAATAGAATACAAAAAGTACTAAAAATATCGGAAACTAATACAGAATTACGAGGGATAATAATATAAAACAAAGGTTAATTAGTTAATCACTTATCAATAACGAGTGTTAATGTTTGACTCGTTGGAGCATAGTTGGGTAAATCTAGAAAGCATGACCAGTCAACCACGGGTTATTTCTAATGGGTGGTCAACTTACCTGATCGTGTCAAAAGAAGTCGGCACATGATAGGTGGTTTTATAGCCACTTTGATTTATAGGTGATCAGATTAGATAAACCCATTTGTTCGATTTGGTCCACCTTTCCTTTTGCAAGGCTTAGGCCTATTGGTTAGGCCCAAAACAAACCATAAGTCGGTCCTAAAAGGGCCAAAGTAGTTTTAGACTGTGTTTGGGCCCAAAATTTTAGCCTTGCCCGACCCATATTATAAAAGAACGATAAGATTTTTAATAAAATATAGTGGTAATAAAAAATATAAAGATCTTTCCAAAGAATTATGTATACAATGAAAGACCAATGTCTTCTTAACATAGATTATATCCGTTAGTACATAATTATGCATTCTAAAATTGTAGTATTTCATCATATCTTTTATCTATTTTATAAAATTTATAAATTTTAACGTACTAATGGACGACGTTTAACTATTTGATTAGTCTTAAATTAAAGGGCTAAAAACCCATTTGATCCTTAAAGCCCAATCTAGCCCATTTGGAATGGGTTTGGGCTTACAAAATAGGCTCATGCACGTGGCACGGCCCAACCAAATTCAACCCGCATAAACGACCTGTTTTTTGGGTTTTAGTTGAGCCCAGGTTCGCATGGCCCGTCCCATAATTTCCTTTACTTTGATCATATGAGAAGTGGCCAAGTGGTAGGGCGACGGCGTGATGAATTTCACGTCAAACAACCGCATGTTGATTCTCCAAAGTTCATCTTAAAGTCGGAGTATCGATGATTGGCTATGACGAGGATGAGGACGTCTAAGGTTTTGACTGAGGAGAAGGTCGAATATAGCAATTTTATTGATCCGAAAATGTGCCTTTTATATGGGATATCGTGGTACAATTTTTTTAGAGAGTGAAGGACCTTTGAAGAGTTTCAAGACAAAAGCGTAGCCAAAATTTAAAATATGGGATAGAGATTTTTTTTTTCTACTGTTATAAAAAAAAAGAAGCAAAAACACAAGAACAATGTAAGAGCTTATAACAAACGACTTGTTGTTTTATTTATCTATAACATCTTCCAAATTGTATATAACGTAAAATATGTTCGCGGTTATTGTACTAGTTGATTATGCCTATCATAAAAGGCCAAATGTAAACACATGGATCAAAATAAGATAATATAAAAACAATAGGGTGAAGAAACTCAATTGTAAACATCATCGGCCTTAATTCCACTCAAAAACTGTAAACAATACTCTATATTACTCGACGATTTGGGTAATCAAACCAATGATCATGCTTTAATTACGTTTACATGAAGTCTCATGCACATGCTTTAATTCTTCAACACATGAAAATAAAGTACAAAAACATTCGTTGTAATAAAAAAAACATGCAAGCAGGCCTCCTTATTTTTTATATTGCAAAAATATAAGAGAAGACTTGACATATATTGCTGAAAATGCATAATTACAATATTATGTGGGGTACTAACTACTAAGGTTGTATGCTAACTAAGCTGAGGTTGGAGTTGGAGTTGGAGTTGAAGTTGAAGGGCATGAATTCTTGACGCATGAGATGGTGCGATCTTCAAAGTTGGTGATATTAGGACGAAATACTCCCTTACGTAGTGAAAGATAACCACATATCAACAATATGATCAATATGAGTACGCAAATTAATGCTACTCCCAACCAATCCCCAACTGCAGACATTATATATAAATATTATTTTTTTACGACCGACTTATAAATTATAATGCATTGTAATTACTTATAAAGGTGATTGCATGATAATCCATTTAGAAAACAAATATGAGTGCCACTTAATATAGTAATAAAAATTATTAATTAATAATTAAATTGTAGAGCCCATAAATACTTGAATAATTTGACTAAATATTATGGTCATGCTGTAATTACTTGAAGATTCTGACGAATGCACATGGCCATGCTTTAATTGGACACAATCTTACATTGAAAACACACAAATCACTTAAAAAGTTAATTGGGCTATTATGTTACGAATATCATGTAGGAGCTTCTTAAGAGAATTTATTAGTTAACATAAACACCTAAGTTCATGTAATTGACATTATTAAGGATCGAGGCTCATCATCGATTCAAGTAATGGTTTGCTTTCACATGAGATTTCATCCACCATATTCATTTTATTCATGATGATTATAAGAAATAAAATTAATTGGTTGTATTGCTTTGTTATATTTAAATTAAAATTAATTCAACATGAAAATGTCTTCAATATACTAATGGGCTAAACAAGTTGGAGATATGAACGTAAATACTCCCTCAGATTCTAAATAACCTTCCTATTTCCCTTTTTTATAAGAAATAAGAAAATGGATCTGTAGCACACAAAATACACTACCTCAAATGTAATTGAATTTCAACCACACAAAAGACACTACCCTTTGGAAGATTAACCAAATTGACGAAAAAGGAAATAAGGAAGTTTATCGAGAATTTGAGGGAGTATGTTTTTTTTTCTTGATAACCATTGTGAAGTTAGGTATTAATGTTCCTTTTGAAAACAAGTTGATGTCAATGGTAGTGGCAATGTAGTATTGAAAAAAAACGTGAATTAATTACCATGATTAATCCCTTCTATCATAGCTCATGTTATACACAAAAATAAATAATCATCCATTTACTCTCGAATACGCAAAATTCCACCATAATATACATTCTTCACATAATTATCATGTTTTCTCATGTGTACACTATTATTTTTAACGGCCAAACCCATTAGTCATTCAAATATTTTCGTTACTAAATGATGTACTGGGAGTGACTAAAAAAGGTAGTTAGTTATTAGACTTCACTATGATTGCCATGTAGCTATTAGTGTTGCTAAGAATAATGTCTACAATGGTAGGAGACCACATATTCGAATCATGCACGGTGTGGTAAAACAACTCCTGAAAAATGGAGTGATTGCTTTGGACTATGTGAAGTCCGAACGAAATCTTGTTGATCCTTTTACAAAGGGGTTAATGAGGAGAGTAATCCTTGACACGTCGAGGGGAATGAGGCTTAAGTCCTTAAGTCAAGATTGAGTGTGATTCTTGATGAACTCTAAAGCTTCCATTCCTATGGCGTTTGACTATCCATATATAGCCATTTATGGCGGTGCTTTTGAGACGCACTTGATAAATTGTATTTTTATTGCAGGTTGGACTTTTTGTCTTGAATAGCTCGTATGAGAAGTGCTATTGAGAAGCACTTGAGCTATCTATGGGAGTGCGATGGGTTTGGACACCATCCGAAGAAGGTAAAAATTCTTGCCAGAGCACTTCCCTAAACTGAGGTAAACACTTGGTTTTAAAAGCGTTGCACTTTAAATCGCGGAACGAACTGTATTTCAAGGTATGATATGTGTTGTGGGGGTCTCAACCAAAGTCCAACGAGGAATTCAAATCGAAAGATTTTTCACTTTTTGAAAGTAAGTTGTTGCCTCATTTCATTAATACGTCAATTCAAGTCAAAAGACATTGAACGTCTAAGTATTCAACCCTTACTTACCTAGGAATTTCTCTTTAGAAGCACACGCACACGCGCACTTCCAGCCCGGCTCGGCTCGGGTTTGAGTTTGCGTAGAGCACCTGCGGTGCGGGCCTTGTTGTAGCAGTCAGTCAATATGACTGTTACGTTTTCTGTTCTCAAGGCTGGTTTGTAGGCCTTGACTTCTGCTGTTAAGGAGCTCATTTTTGGCTCCATAACTGCTATATTATGTGCTATAAATAAAGCAGTTCACTCATCATAAAATACACAACACAAATCGCATTCCCTCTTCTCTTCTCTTCCAAAATACTTCTCTTCTTTCTGCTTCTGCTTTAATTTCTGAGTACAGTTACTACTTTGTTCCAAAGTATTCTCACTCGAGTGGTCAGGTGCGGAGGCAGCAGTGTTAACCTTGGGGAACTACCGGTTTTTAGACGATAAACACGGTGATCTTACTGATATAGTTTTCAAGTTAGTGGCTACCTTACCACGGTGCTGCTTATTCCGTTCTATCTAGATAAGTCTGTTTCTTTTATCCATTGTTGCTACATTGCGTCCAACATAAATAAAGAAACATATTAGATTCTTGAATTCAAGTGAAAAATTGTTATTGCATGCACCAAATGAACATCTATATCAAGGAATCGTTTGCTTATATACATGAACTTACAATTCCCAGGAAGTGTCATATCACGATTTTAGAATTTATTTGAGTTAGAAAATATTGTTTGGTTGCATATAGCCATTTTGTTAATACAGACATTCTCACTTACATAGGGGCCTAGAGGTAAACAACTTCCTTCACCATAGAGGGATTGAAATTCAGCGTAAGTTCCAATTCATGTGAAATGGGGTAACTAAACAATCTACCCATTTTGCAATTCACATGTAATTTAGTGGGTAGCCAATAAACCAAACGACCCCCTACAAGAAAAGAAATTAGTTGGTATGAAGTAGTACAAAAGACTAGACATTTCAAATATTAAAAACAATTGTAACTCGGAATATTTGTCATTGTCTATTGTTTGTCCCTATGAAATAGCCATGCAAGCGGATGTTAGACGATGTTTAGAAGATCACAAATTCTCATCTAAGACGGACATTCTCAGTCTTAAACTTAAGATGGTGAAATACATATCAAATCACCTCACTTATTGTCTAGAAAATATCAAAATTTTTGTCTTGATTACCACCATGGTGTAACACTTAGACCTGTCTTAAGCCAAATTTACCGTAAGAAGATTGATTATGGAAATGGAAAACCGAAATGTATTACTCTGTATTATCCGTGAGTAGAACGTAGTAGTTCATAATTTAGACGAGCGAAACATAATGGTGTTAACAAGCTGGGTAAAAAAGGTGATCGAGGTGACGCAAAAAAAAATGTGTTGTCAAGTGTTAAAAGTGGTTATTTTAAAATTGTATCTTCGATTTGGCACAAATCGGCTACTGCTAAAGATAAATCCAGAGTCTCTTTGGACAGTAATAATTTTTTAAAAAGCTCTTATGGAGGTTGCCAGGAGCTAAATCTTAGATTATTCTAATTTGGAGAATTTTAACCAACTCGATGGCGGTGGGTAGTGAGTTTGAGAAGAGAGGTATAGGTATTCATAGATGTTGCCTTCTTTGTAATGACCATGTCATTGAATCGTCTGCTCATCTATTTAGAGATTGTAATTTTGCTAGGAGATTGTGGGCAGGGAGTAATTTAGGTATTAAAACGGATTTGGATGGTGGACTGGATATACGGGAATGGATCATAAATTGGATTCGATTCCTGACTAAAAGTGAGGAAAAGGATTTCAAAATTCTGTCTTTTCTTTCCACTATCTGGTCTATTTGGATCACTCGGAATAATGTCGTGTTCCGG
The DNA here is from genome assembly GCA_022085475.1 of Heliosperma pusillum. Lineage (NCBI taxonomy): Eukaryota > Viridiplantae > Streptophyta > Magnoliopsida > Caryophyllales > Caryophyllaceae > Heliosperma > Heliosperma pusillum. Next base: position 120,636 of record JAIUZE010000623.1, read on the forward strand.
GATTTATTGGGACTGGACAATGCTATTTTCTTCTATGAAAATATTTTTGCTGCTACAATGTCTAGTTGTGCTAATAAAAAAGCATTAACTAATGTGAAGCGTCCCTTATGTTACATTACTGCATTGGAGGAGGAAAAAATTACAAGAGGGGTTGTTTTTAACCTAATCGGGAGTTCTTCCGAATGTAATCTGGATAGGCTTTTTGTTGATGCAGCATGGAAATCCTCTTTAGCTTCGGGTTTTGGATGGGTTCTTAAAAGGTTTGACGGTCCTCAAATCTCTAATTTCAGATGTCATGTGTTCTCTCAATCCTCGGAACAAGCGGAAATTAAGGCTATTATGGAGGGGATGAGATGGGCCGTTTCCAATGGTTTTTTTCATGTGCTCATCCTTTCCGATTGTTCAAGGGCTATTTCTCAAATTCTGAAGCTTTCAAAGCCGGATTTTAGAAACAGACGACTTCTTGAAGAAATTGATTCTATTAGTGTATCCTTTCATTGCCTTTGCATTAGTTTTGTCCCGCGCTCTTGTAATTTAATGGCTCATTCCCTTGCGGTGAGAGCTATTAAAATGTAAAACGCTATCATTTACTTTTGTCAAAAAAAAAAAAAAAAAGTGTTTGTGATTAAAAGTTGGAAACCCATAAATATACTCACAAAATATAGCGGGGCACTCTATTTTATATGTAATAGTCAAAAATACTCTTATGGCATCCCACTTATATTAACAAGGACCCGAGTAAGCTTAAAGATACTTTTGTCTATTGCATATAAATAAAGTGTTCCTAATGCAGTTGTTGTCATAATCACTGATTATGTTAGGAATGCTATGAAATATCTGTATGCTATGACACTCTTGTGTATATAGCCCGTAGTGAAAATTGTGGGAAATCTATTAGCTACGGGGTTAAATTTTACATATATGCATCTGGAAAGGAAATATAGTTTGCTTCACATTCTAAAACCAATTGAGAAGTAAATGAAGTAATTGAAAGGATTAGGACGCCTTTCTAACGCAAGGGGGACACTTTAGAAAATCCGATTGATAAATTATTCACCTCGAAAAAAAGTAGTGGACCAATCATCTGTTTAAGTTATCAGATGATCCAACTCTTTTTATTTTTTGGGTTGAAATTTTCTTTTTCAGTAGGAACAAATGGTCAAACAAAAAAGCATAATTTTTTTGGTATGGAGGCATGTGCATAGACCTGGCAAAAACAGGTTATATGAGCATTCGAGTGAGGGTTCTATTCTAAATAAACGATCTTATTTTTTCGGATATTCTACATTGTAATGCTTTGTTTTTTCATATTTTACATGGTACTCCTCTTTTTTAGCTAAATTTTTTTAAGGGAAATTATCACTTGTACCATATGGTATGGGCTAATCCCACTTGTACCTTTGGTTTGTAACCAAAGGGTTACAAACCACCCATGGCCATAATATTAAGTACCGTCAAGTAAGATGTTAAGTGTTACATAAACAATATGAAAAAGAGTAACTTCATTGAAATAATTGTATTATCTCCAACAAACTTCGTTTTTCCCTCCAAATTAATTTTATATAACACCACTTCATATTCAAAATACATTTTAAGGTGTTTCAAATGCTTGAGTAAAGCATTAAGTGTTTGAGATGTCAAATGAAGGGTTTTTCAGAACATAATTAACATTTACCGTCTTAATTGTGGGTGCTCAGTATTATGGTCACAATTACTATGTAACTAGAAAGTTGGTGTACACATGTAAGAAAAAGTAGGAATTCAAGTGAGATTAGTCTATAATCCACTGTTATTAAAAGCAAAACATTTCAAGCCATTTCCTTCACCCACGTCAGCATGCCAAATTGTTTTTACAGTGGACCCCACGTATACCCCACCATTAAATACATGAATTATTTGCAAAATGCAGAACTTAAAATGGATTATTCCTAATTTTTACTAATCATATACCCATATTTCTTTTACACAATTTTTATACAATTCTCTCGGTTATATTTTAAATCTAATATAGATATGCTATAGAATTGATGATTGTTGATTTCGATAACCCACTATATGAAGTTATGTGGATAATACACTTACAGAAGTACAGTTTCACGATATCGTTATGTGGATAATACACTTACAGAAGTACAGTTTCACGATATCTATAATAAATACACAAGGGAGTACAATTTTTACAAACGTTTACCATTATATTTACAAATTTACACTAACTTATACAGAAAATAAATTTAACAAAAACGAAAAAGAGACGTAAAGAGAAAAAATTAAATAAACCATCAAATATCATTGAGACGTTGCTTGGGAAAGTAAATAGGGCAACATAAATAATTTGCTTCAGTTTCCTTACGGAAGGTAGCATAATCTAAAGCATATATTAAAAAAAGGCATGCAATTTATTAAATAAAGTCTCTCAAATTTATGAAGTGCAAATATCATTGAGACGTATTTTGGAAAAGTAAATATGGCGACGTAAATAATTTGCTTCCGTTCAATTACGGAAGGTGGCATAATCTAAGCCATATATTAAAAAAAGGCATAATAATTATTAAATTAAGTCTCTCAAATTTATGAAGTGCAAAGATCATTGAGACGTGGCATGGAAAAGTAAATAGGGCAACGGAAATAATTTGCTTCCGTTCAATTACCGAAGGTGACATAATCTAAGGCTTAATTTAATAAGTATTTACGTTGCATATATTTATTAAATAAAGTCTCTCAGATTTATGAAGTACCAAATCATCATTGAGACTGGCTTGGAGAAGTAAATAGGGTAACGACATTAATTTGCCCCCGTTCACTTACGGAAGGTGGCATAATCAATGGTTACCATCTATTATCCTCTTCAACAAGCAATTCTTCGTTGGCATAATAAATTCTTCATTGGCCCAGTTCCCAATAATAATCATAATAAGCCAGACTTCTATTTGGGCCAAAAATTAGATGTCCAATTCTGAACCAGTAAGGTCCATTGGTTGAACAGTTCAAAGATCAACAGTTAAACAACTGAAGAAGTACATGGGTAGTGGATTTCCCATTATGTTCAGCAGTTATTATGACAACTGCTATACTGGTTCCTTATAAAGCCCAGTTGCTGCAAAGGCTAATACCACACAATCAATAAATTTCCCAGCAAAAAACACAATTCCCAATAGCACCAAATCATAGCATACCAATTTCTTCAATCAATAACAACACTCGCAGGACCGAACAAATAACAGTAAGAATTATGAGAATGTGGTGCAAGAAGACGGATGATGAGCCAAAGGAATTGCTAGGGGCGGAACTAATACTCATTGATGAAAATGTAAGTAAACAAATTCTTTGTCATCCACTTCAATTCTGCCAAATATGTAAATAAATTCAATATAATTCATACTACCTTTTTTTGTAACTAGGAGGATACTATTCAAGCAACAATAAAAAAGAGCTTGATAAAAGTTTTCTTGGAAAAGTTACATGAAGGCGAGGCATATATCATCAAAAAATTCAGCACGTCATCAAATAGGTGTGGGTACGATATGGCAACATTCCACAAGTTCAAAATATGGTTGGAATATAGTACAACGATTGTACCGATTACTACATCGTCAATACCGAGGGTCATCTATTTCTTTGCTACTTTTGATGAGATATTTAAAGGAACAGTTCCTGCCCGTCTGTATATTGGTGAGTTTCTAACAATTTATTTATGCTAAATTTCAACATTAAATAACAGGATAATCAGTCATATGTTATGTTCAGATGTTGTGGGAAAACTTGCACATGTATATCCTATCAAAACAAGGGATGATAAGAAAAGGAGGACAATTGTGCTAGAAAACACCGAGTAAGTTATATAGAAACTGTTACCAATTAATTGACTTTTATGCAAAGTATTTTTATGTAAGTCTAAAGAAATAAAATGTTGTTTTCTATGAAGGCACCAAACCATATGTTGCACTATTTTTGGAGATTATGTGGATCAAATATCAGCAATTGAAGCAGAATTCCAAAATCAAAGGAAACCTATATTGCTACTTATGCATGTGAAGGTGTCAGTTTATGAAGGTAATATATGTCATATGAAATGAAATAAATTATATATACATCAATGCAAATGATAGGCAACTAACAAAAAACTCACTTTAAAAATTTTGTAGGTGAGATAAGCTTAACAACAACTTGGGGGGCTACAAAGGTGTTGGTCAACCCGGATATCAGCCGAGTCCATGAATTCAATAACAAGTAATAGAACATTTTTCCCTATTTAAATAAACAAATGTTACAATTACAACATTCAAATTTAAGATACATTTTAATTTCATTTATTGGTGGTGTTTTGCAAGTAGTACTGGAAATGAAGACAATGATGACAACTCATTTCATCCACAAATTTTGGCAAGTGCAAACATCAAGTCATTGGAGGAAATTGAAAAGATAACAAAACCAGGATCTTATGTTGTCAAGGCCTACTTTGAGGAACTTGATACATCTTACTCTTAGTTTTACAACTCATGCAAAGATTGTAGATCAAAGGTCAAACAAAATGCTGATGGATTATGGTATTGTGACAAAGAGAAAGCAAATGGACAGTCTTGCGAATTCAAAGGCATTGATATGAAGTCCGCAATTCCAAGGTACATCAATCACATAACTATTACACGATCTCTCTCATATTAAGTAGTAAATTACAAAGTTGTGTATTTTTACAGATTCCAAGTGAAATTTTACGTTACATACAAAGGAGTCAACTTATCTGAATTTATCATATGGGATGACCTCATGCATGAGTTACTTGGAAAAACAGCCCAAGAAATACTTGATGACGATGAGGTAATTATTTAACTGAAAATGTTTCCAAATTTTGAACTTACCTTTTTCTTTTACTTTTATTCACTCTTACTTTATGCATGTTTTCAGATGTATAATTGCACCCCACCACCATATTTCCGTACATTTCTCGAGAAAGAGTTCATTGTCAAGATTAGAGTCACAAAATTGTACAACATAGAGTAGAAATCAACAACCTATGGTGTAATAAATCTTTCCAGTGATACAAGAACAATAACAAAGTGGGAAGAAATGCATGATGATTCCACAAAGGTACAATAAGGCTAACATATCTGAACTTGGCTCAACTTTTTCCGACTACAAATTAATACTACTGAGCTTAACAACTTTGTTATATCAACAACAGGAAAAATCAGTGCAACTATCAATATCAAGTGGAACAACCAGCAAAACAGACTCAATTATGGTAGTGATTAGTGTTTCATTATTTTCTTAAACAATTTGGCTATTATTATTTCAATTATTTTTCATTTTCAAGGTTGTAAATGCAGGACAAAATGAGAGAGATTATGGGGGATGGCACTTCACCAAATTCAGAAGAGGACACTCCACACAAACCTGAAATAGCTGAAATTTCTGACAAATCTTCTGCAACAAAAAAGGAATTGGTCAGGATTGGGAAGCAAAAAATGAACTTTTAAGAAGAAAATTTTGAACAATTTATTAGTACTTCCTTTATGAGACAATGTTCTTTTTTTCATTTTTGTTTGGATATTTGGGTTTTAGACTATTTTATGTTTTTTGATGTTTGTTTGCAATTGAACTAATATTTACTATGTGAATCTACCTTGAATGTATCAACCTTTTTTATGGAACTGAAATGCAGGTCATTAGCTCAACAAAATCAAACTAAGGGACTACAAGTGTGGCGGAAGCAATTCAACAGTAGAGACAGTAGAGTTTTATCATAGATAAACAGTTGTATTAGTATTTAATCAAGTAGTTTAGATACATCAATTGGAACATAATGTAAATGAAGGATCTTAGAAACGTTTATAATACTATCACATTGGTTGCTACTTATGTCCAATTTCAAGGAAAAGCAATCTCAAGAAAACTACTTATGCAAAAGCAATATCAAGAAAACAAATACTTCACTACCCAAAAAAAAAATTTTTTAAGCAGTCCATGATTAAGTTATGAAAATGATGTTGTGATTTGGATCCCATGAGATACATAAAAAATAATCAATTCTAAATCAAGCAAATTACTATATTTTGATATTAACTAACGAAATTAATCATAAAGAAACCATGAGTCCACAAAAAGGCATGAAATCCACATATTTTATGTAATGTAAAATAACGAAACCCGAATTAAACAGGCATTTTAATTCAAGTGTTATTATGAAATCAATGATGCACTAAAGAAGAATGAAAGTACGCAGTAGCTTCATTTTGATCACCAAAATAAAATACGATTTGCAAGTATAAGATAAATGATATGATTGACCAATATTAATCTTGAGTATGACCGATTTATATTAGCCCAACAGGAAGGTTATGCTGTTAGTAATTTGGTAAAAATAAAAAGTAGATAACCAATTTAAGGGGCAATTAGAGAGAACGTTCTAAGTAAGCAGTTTACGTTTATTTGCAAGTAACCAATTAAAAGTAGTGGAGCAAGAAAGCAGTTAAATATAGTGGTTGCTCATACTTAATAACACTGCAGCAAGTACAATACACAATTTAAAAAACTCTATATCTTACTCCAACTAAAATATACAAATTCTAAAATCATAAATAAACATTCAAATTGTGGATCTATTTAAATCTAAGTTGCATTATTTTATGGTTAATTTAAGGATTACTCTTTGCAATGGATAAACAGTCATCTTCAACTTCAAAAACAAGGGAAAACAAGAGAAAACAGAATAGCCGCCAACAAGAAAACGGTAAGTTTTTTACTTAACTTATGTTTGGATCCAATTGCTGTCAAATTATAATACATGCTTCTCCACCAACCATATCCTGTGAATATGATAAGATTGATTAAAAACGCTTACTAAGGAAATCTTGACAAACAAAAATGTGAAAATAAGATAACAAATCTAAGTTTCGAACTGCTTTCATTGCCTGCATAAGGATGGGATTGAAATTAGTTCAAAGAATTAACCGCTTAGATGAAATGATATGATAAAATTTGGACAGCTGTTTAATTCTGGTTAGAAGAGTATAGTCAATTCGGGTCGGGTCATGTCAGGCCCATATGGGTCGGGTACGGTCATGTCAGGCCCATATGGGTCTGGTCATGTCAGGCCCATATGGGTCGGGTCATGTCAGGCATATATGGGTCGGGTCATGTTCAGCCCATATGGGTCGGGTCATGTTCGGCCCATATGGGTCGGGTCATGTTCGGCCCATATGGGTCGGGTCATGTCCTTAAGGTCATGCTTTTTACGGGTTAAAGGGTTTTTACGTTTTAATAAATGCAAATTTCTAGATCTGGGTTTTTATTGTTATTACGATGATTTTTTTATTACAACTAATTAATTAATTTAATGATGAAAACAATAGTTTACAACTTTAATCCGAATTTCTATATTATTTTAAATTCTCAATAAATCATAACATAAAATCAGTCATTGATATCATTGTTTTAAAATCTCATTTTCTATAATATTTTTTATTTTATGAAATAAAATCCGAATCAAATGATAAAAAACTTGAATAAATCATATTATTTAGGATGAATCATATCTTAATAATGAAATACGAAATATATAAATCTAATATGGCAAATGGAGTATCAGTAAACAAGGTCGAGAACAACAAATACTCAATATATAAATCTTAATAATGAAATACGTTATTAATGTCGGAAATTTATGTCCGAAACAACAATTTATTTTCTACTCAAATTAATGTCGGTCATAAAAAATTTATGTCCGAAATTTTCAGGAAGTGTGTCCCTAAATTAATGGGACAAATTTAAACTACATGCATGTAATTAAACTCGAAAAAAAAAAGAGAATTTTTTACCTACATAGCCTTTCACATCTTCATTCACAACTTTATATAACAATGGCGACCGGATCTTCATTTCCTCAACGAGCAAGTACTAATTTCTTCTCAAATTAATGAAAGTATGTTATATGGATATGTATGTTATAGAATAGGAGAAGGCGGATTTAGGTTGTAGAAGAGGATGCGGCGGATTTAGGGTTAGGATATGAGGCGGCTGATTTAGTGTTAGGCTAGAATGGCGGCGGATTTAGGGTTAGTAGTACCGGCGGCGGATTTAGGGTTATTTTTATCAATGGCTGATTTAGAGAGAGAGAGTGTGTTGTAGAGAGAGGGTGGGCAGGAAAGCAAATGAATAAAATTAGGGTTTAGGGCTGTATTTATAGGCGATAAAATGAATTGAGGTGGTAAATGGGCCGGATTAGTCAATAGCCGGATTAGTCATTAGGTTTTATTAGTATTTGGGCCGGATTAGGGTTTAGGTCTGATCTTTGGTCGTTTGGTTATTGTTTGGTTGGGCTTTAGGATAGGTAAATATGGAGTTGTAAATCAGAGAATTTGGATATGGTTGGTGGATAGTTGGCCTATTTCTATTTATAGAGGCACATTTTTTATAGAATCGTTTTAGATTAAGACGGAGTTATACTATGAGACGATCATTTTTTCTAAACTATTATATATTTAATATTAATAAATAAGTATTTTTTTGAACATAATGTGAGCGTCTCACACAATATCTATTGTAAATTAGCAAAAAAAAAAAACACAATAACATGTATATATAAATAATGAATTTTGGTAAGGACGAATATGAGATTATTTTTATATCTTTTCTAGGAATAACGACGTAAATCAAGTCTTATCACAATTGATTCATAATTTCAATTATGAGGTAGATAATTTTTTAATTATTAATTTGAAAGATTTATATTAAATCAAATCTTACCATATTTTTATGTGTAGTTGAATCAAGGCAACAAAGAAGACAAATGAATGGTGAAAGGCATGAACATCCAATGTTGAATTCCCGTTCTCCACTCTCAGACATTACACACGGTATTTTGCTTTCTCATGCTTCTACCAATTAATGTATTGTGTATTATAAAGTTACATAAAAATATGTCAACACCTCACACTTGTGCTTAAATTATTTTCCAACATGTTACTCTAAATTGTTTCTATTTTTCAGGTTCCCGAGTTTCAAGTCATGTAAATAGCAGAAGCGCCCATGCACAAAACTCCATGACATTATCATCAATTAATGTAACTAACGACCTCACGTCATCGCCTCCATATTCTCCTTATTGTACTCCTAACCAATCGCGGGGAAAAGCGGCGAGAGAGAAACGAAAATTGTCATCTACTAAAAAACGTTCCAATGGGGCTTCTAATGTTGCTCCTCAATTGACTATTGGTACGAACCCACTATTCTCCCCCATTACACACACACTCACATATATATATTATATATATGTGAGTGTGTGTGTGTGTAACATTAGGTTACATATATTATTGATAATCGTTTAACTTAACATGATGTAGGAGGTACGTGTAATCCATCTGACGTGGTTGAGCGATTGGTAAGAGATTTGTGTGCACAATTTGGGGAGTCTTACAAAGAAGTTACTCCTTCTCTACATACAAACGACCAAAGACTTAGTGGTCGTGCAATACTCTCATCCAGTTCACGTGGAGAAAGCTCCCGTACTCGCGAAAATGCTTTCGTTGCGCCGATTGATAATGGTTAGTATACTTACAATAAGTTATTTTGTTCTTTCCGTAAATAAACAACGATTTTCAGCTTTATTACTTATTTTGATTTTTAAAAAATAAAAATAGATTATATTTTTTTGTCCAGAATGGGAGGGATATTGGGATATTGGAGATCCAGATTATGAATGTGAGAAATGTCATGCTCAAATGTGGTTTGAGGAGAGAATAGGAAAAGGTCGTGGTACAAGACGACCTCATTTTTCACTATGTTGTTCAGATGGCAAAGTTGTGTTGCCGTATTTAGATCAACCGCCTGAAATCCTGAAGTCTCTCTTAAGTCGAAAACATCATCTAAGCAAGCATTTCATGGAAAATATCAGATCTTACAATTCGATGTTTTCCTTTACTTCTATGGGTGGGAAGATTGACCATTCTATCAATCAAGGAAGAGGTCCTTACACGTTTCGAATGGGAGGACAAAATGTTCATCGAATTGGAAGTTTATTGCCGTCGGCACAAGCAACCCCAAAGTTTTGTCAATTGTATATATATGACACAGAGGATGAAATACGTAATCGTAAAAACGCCATCAGGTAAGTTAATCTTTTTTTTAATAAAGTTTTGTAGTAATAATAATTAACTTTGCATAAATCTGCTTTTTAGTTTATTTAGTTTTATTTAAGCAAATATTCCCATATAAATGCAATTTAATTATTTAAATTTAATGCAGTCCCAATAACCCAGAAAGGCTTAACGATGAACTTACACGGCTTTTGCAAAATATGATCGATGCAAATAATGTTCTTGCACAGTCGTTTAGGATGGCTAGGGATAGATTGTGTGCAAATATGGATAGTGATGTCCGTATTAGACTTATTTCTAGAAGAGACACTGACGGACGAACATATAACCGCCCAACTGCTTCTGAGGTTGCGGGATTGATTGAGGGGGATATTGGTCCAAATATGGAGAAACGAGATATTATTGTGCAGAAGGAATGTGGTCGTTTGCAACGTATATCTGAGTTACACCCTCTCTACATTCCCCTCCAATATCCTCTTTTATTTCCCTTTGGGGAAGATGGCTTTCGACTCGATATCCCCCATAGTGAATATTCTCTTGGTGCTAGCAGTAGTGATAAACCACGTGACGAGTTAACCTGTAGAGAATGGATTGCGTTTCGTATACAAGAAAGGTGTCCATCGATTGAGTATCCAACCATAGTATCATCCGGTAAAGGATTCCACCAATTTTTAGTAGATGTATATATGATGGTTGAATCTCATAGGCTCAATTTCCTTCGGTTTCACCAAGATAGACTTCGGGTGGATAATTACAATAACCTTTCAAATGCTGTTGAAAGAGGGGATGTCGAGCCATCTTCTGCAGGTAGTCGTTTTATTGTGCCTTCTTCGTTTCAAGCTGGCGAAGCTTTCATGAAAGAGAACTATTTAGATGCAATGACTATTTGTAAGTGGTATGGGTATCCTGATTTATTCATTACTTTCACCTGCAATCCCAAGTGGCCGGAGATTAGTCGATTTGTTACTAAAAGAGGCATGAGAGCAGAAGATCGTCCGGATATTGTGTGTCGTATATTTAAGATTAAGCTTGATGAGTTGATGACCGATTTAAAAGATCGACACATTTTTGGAAGAACTATGGCAGGTAAATGTTAATGTTTTTTTAACGAGTTTAAGTTACCATTTATTTTTATTACATTACTTTATTATTCCACATGATTATTTTGCAGCGGTATATACTGTTGAATTTCAAAAGCGTGGTCTTCCACATGCCCATATATTATTGTTCTTGCACCGAGATGACAAGTTTCCGGCAGCTGCAGACGTTGACAAAATAATTTCTGCCGAGATTCCTGATCCCGTTGAAGATCCTGTTTTACATTCCGTTGTTTGTGCACATATGTTACATGGTCCATGTGGAACTGCAAACCGAAACTCACCGTGTATGATTGGGGAAAAGTGCTCAAAATATTACCCCAAGGAGTGTACGGAGAGAACGACCGTTGATAAAGATGGGTATCCTATATATAGGAGGAGGAAAATGGGGTTGTCGTTTTTAAGAACGATGTCCCAATGAGCAATGGTTCTGTCATTCCATATAACCCACAATTGTTGTTAAAATATCGTGCTCATATTAATGTGGAATGGTGTAACCAATCACGAGCAATTAAGTACCTCTTCAAGTATATTAATAAGAGCCCTGATCGAGTTACGATGCAGTCATCCTATATGCGTCCTAACGAACAGGATCCTGGTCGATTAGATGAGATTAAGAGGTACTATGACTGTCGTTATATCTCTGCGTGCGAAGCAGTTTGGAGGATATTTTGTTTTCCTATCCACTTCAAAACTCCTTCCGTTGAAAGGTTGCATTACCACCTTCCTGGCGAGCAACCAGTCATGTTTGATGATGATACTTTCATTGATGATGTACTACAGAAATCATCTGTTGGAGTGTCACAATTCTTAAACTGGATGAGTTGTAATAGTCGTGAGATCCATCCTAACAATCGTGAATCCCGTGATATGCAGATAGCCAAACAATTGTTATATTCTCAATTTCCTACAAAATTTGTTTGGAAAAAGAAGCAACGACAATGGACTCTTAGAAAAAAAGGGTTTACGATTGGAAGGTTGCTTCATGTGCCACCGAGTTGCGGAGAGCTATATTTTATGAGAATCATGTTGAATCACATTAAGGGTCCCAAATGTTTCGAGGACATCAGGACCGTCAATCGTGATATTGTTTGTCCGACATATAGAGAAGCATGTTACAAATTAGGCTTAATTGGGGACGACAAAGAATACATTGATGCGATAGAAGAAGCAAGTGATTGGGGATCTGGGTCCTATCTTCGACATTTGTTTTCGACTTTATTATTGTGTGGTACTTTGTCTATGCCAAGAAGAGTGTGGGACAAAACTTGGCGTCTTCTATCTGACGACATCCTTCATAAGCAACGTAAAGTTCTTAACAATCAAGGTATGTTATTCATTTAAGTGTTTAATTTGCTGCAACTGTTTAAATCAAATGTTACAAATATACGTCTTATATATTTTGTTCAATTCGTTTACTCCATTTACCGTTGGAATATAAAATTTTCCGTACATATTTCTATGTTTCATAGGCCTACAACTAACAGATGAAGAGTTGCAAAACTACGCATTGATTGATATCGAAAATTCTCTTCAGATAAATGGAAGAAGCCTAAATAGATTTGAAGGGATGCCCCTTCCAGATGTATCGGCAACGTCACATCATCGAAACAACTTAGTCATGGATGAGTTGTCTTATGATAGACAGTCTTTGCGTGAAGAACATGATAATAACTTATCTATAATGACAGATGAACAGAGGATGATATATAATGAAATTGTAGACGTTGTATCAAAGAACAAAGTTGGGGTGTTCTTTGTATATGGCTATGGCGGGACTGGGAAGACTTTCATTTGGCGAACTTTGTGTGCTGCTTTTAGATGCAAGGGTGATATTGTTTTACCAGTGGCATCAAATGGAATTGCAGCAACCTTGATTCCTGGTGGTAGAAAAGCTCATTCTAGGTTTGGAATCCCACTTAGTGTGACCGAAAACTCCACTTGCCCTCGAATTAAACCCGGTAGTGATTTAACAGAACTTTTGAGAAGGGCAAAACTCATAATATGGGACGAAGCGCCAATGACTCATAAACACAGCTTTGAGGCTCTTGATCGAAGCCTGAAAGATGTAATGCGTGTTGTAGACGAGAGAAATGCAGACGAACCTTTTGGCGGAAAAGTGGTAGTCTTCGAGGGGGACTTTCGTCAAATTCTACCTGTTGTGCCTAAAGGAAGTAGAGCAGATATTGTGCATGCTTCTCTTTTTTCATCTTATTTGTGGTCTTCATGCAAGGTAGTCTTTAATGTTTTTATCAATACATCTTTTTAATTTTATATGATTCGCCATTCTTGACGTGGACGTACAAATTAAATTTTATTTTATTTTTGCAGGTTCTTAAATTGACAAAAAACATGCGTTTGCAAGTTGGAAGTTCAAGCAACAATGCCGATGATATAAAGAAATTCTCAGAGTGGATCTTGGAAATTGGAAATGGCTTAGCTGTTGGTGATAATACTGGGGAAGTGGAGCTACAATTTCCACCTGACTTACTCATTGAAGACGTGTTCGACCCTATCGCCTCATTAGTAAACGTTACTTACCCAGCACTTGAAAGCCAATTGTGGAATCCTGATTATCTACAGGAAAGGGCAATCCTTGCACCAACTCATGAGATTGTTGATGCGGTAAACAATTATGTTTTATCGCTTATTGACAATGATGAAAGAATTTATCTAAGCTCTGATGAAGTTAGCAAAGACGACACATCTATTGGTGAGCGTGATCTACACTCCACAGAATTCCTTAAAAGTATTAGATGTTCCGGTCTCCCTAATCATCAGTTGCGTTTGAAGGTTGGTGCTATGGTCATGCTTCTTAGGAACATTGACCAATCTCGCGGGTTATGTAATGGCACGAGATTGATTGTGACAGATTTAAGGACGCGTGTTATTAGGTGTACAGTTTTAACTGGCAGTCGGAAAGGTGATATTGTTTACATCGCTCGAATAACACTAACTCCTTTGGACTCAAGCAAATTTCCAGTACGCTTTAGTAGAAGGCAATTCCCCATAGATGTATGCTTTGCAATGACAATAAATAAAAGTCAAGGACAATCTCTATCCCAGGTGAGCATATACCTTCCAAGACCGGTCTTTAGTCATGGGCAACTTTATGTTGCAATTTCTAGAGTTACTAGAAGAACGGGCTTGAAACTTCTTATTTTTGATAGTAATAAGAGTATATCCAATACAACAACTAATGTTGTATATCATGAAATTTTCGAATATTTGTAGGTTTAATGTTGTTGTTTCACTTATTTCTAAAATTATGTACGTTTATTGAATTTTGTAACACGTTCTACTTTGATATTTACATAATTATTATCAATATTCTTCATCCATCCAGTTAACTTAAGCGGCGAAAACATACAAACACGACATACCCGTGCAATTTTGCACGGGTTTAAAACTAGTTAAGGGGTATAAATAAGAATACCTAGAAATTTGGAGAGCACAGGTAGGATTTCCCAAAAAGTAGGGGTATAACAGAGGCGTACAAGTGAGAATTTCCAAACTTTAAATGTCTATAGTCTTGGTTACGAATTCAAAAAACTACAAAAAAAAAATTTCAAACTAAACATCTTGTAAATACGACCAATTTGAAAGAAAAAAAAGTTCGTTACTTTTTGAACTCCTTGCCAAGAGATATAGTTGCCGCGTTTCAAATGTATGATCATGAATTATAAGCGGTCAAAGTTTTTTAGAAGACAAAAATGGATACCCCTTAGAAAACAAAAAAAAAATATAGGGTATCACATAGAATATTTTTTTTTTAGTTAGAGAGGAAGATATTGTAGATGGACTCAATAGGAATGAGAATGCTTCTAAATTGGACAATGTTTACATAAGGTAGATAGCCAAATGTTTGGTACTACACAAAAGAAGGTGACTTTGATCACCAAAACAAATGCCATTTTTGAGTGAATACCAACTGTTTTTGACCATCTGTTGAGCAGTCGATTTCTTCGTAAGTTACAGATTGTTTCCAGCTTTCATTACCAAGACATTACAACTCCTGCCTTACTTAATTGCTTATGCATTCTGACTTTAATAACAGAACCTGATGTATGAATGTTTGATGAACATTATATGAATAAATTTGCTAACCAGTGAGTACCCGAATGACCGGATTTCCGAACATAGTCGATCAGAAACCAAACTCAGTATTTTTACTCAGAATCTTATAAAACATTAAGAAACCAATTTCAGATCTACTTATAAAACTGCTCGACTATTTTTTTCATAAGTACCACCGCTGATGACTTTACCAATTAAGCTAGCTGACATCTGCATAAAACTATTTGACTATGAAAATGAAGTAATATTCTGATAAAAGTTCGGAACTTGCCAGTAAATACATACAGCAAGTAGTCTACCATAGCATTATGCTGTACTTGTTTCTCTGATAAGCCAGGAATATATAGCTATATAAGAAGTGTAGGCAGAGCAGCCCTGCAGGGCTTGCCTTTTCTTCTCCTAGTATGATGCCGAAATCCAGTGGACAACCCGTGCTTCCTTATCCGATTGTCGCAGTCATCTGCAACTAAACTAGGCCCAGGTCCCTCTTTGGTTCGAACGTTGAGCTTTCTCTTTTTCCTCTGGGCTGCTGCTAAAGTTGCAATGCTTAGATCTTCATCAGTTAGGTGATGATCGGGACTTGTGTTGTCGTCACCTTGACCTTCCTCTTCTGAAATCGCAACTTCATCATCATCAACCTCATTGTCCACTTGTTTCTGATGCCGTCTCTTCCTTGGTGTATCGCCTTTGACTCTACCCATAGCAAATGAATACCAAGCAAGGGATGGCTGAATTATAAGATATATATGTAATTAGAGAGTATTAAGTAAGGAGTAGGTAAAATCGGAATTGGTTGGCGTTGTTGGTAATATTTTAATTAGTAAGTACTAGTCTAAATTAATGCTTGACTAATTCATATTAAACATGGCTAATAAAGTACAAACCTTCCCCAAAAGAAGCAAATAAGAAGAGTAGACTACATTATGTTTATTATTTCAGGAACCATTTACTAGTTGGTATAGTTTATACACCCAAGTTGCTTAAGCTAGTAAGCTTCTACTATAGGCGTTTGGTGTGAGGTAGGCAGGTCATTAGCGACGATTAGTGATTTACAAATATGCCCACGAGTTTTGAACATCGTATTCATATCGTTCTCAAGGTAGCTAACCAAGATTGATAGCGACGTATTTGCCGAGTAGTTTGGTATTGAGTCATTTCAGTGCAAAAGCAGTTAGACAGCATGGTATTTCATGTACAAAATTGTGCATTTTATTGAGGAAAAAATAAATAAAAAGAAAAAAGAAAACGTCGCCTGAGAGATTCGAACTCTCGCGGGGAAACCCCATGTACTTAGCAGGCACACGCCTTAACCACTCGGCCAAAGCGACTTAGTTGTTCTTTCAATCTCATTGGAGTTATTTAAATAGTGACATTTCTTATCAAAAATGGGAGTGCAAATAAAAGAGAACGTCTTTGCTTGGGTACCAAGGGAGGACTGAGGAGTAGGGGTGTTCATGATTAACCGAACCGTAAAAATCGAACCGAAAAAACCGAAATCGTACATTATTTAGGTTCAAAAAACCGAACCGAAATAGTTTATTAATTCGGTGAACCGAACCGGTAAAAACCGGTTTAAAACGGTTCGGTTACGGTTCGGATTTTTAAAACCGCGGTTAACCGAAACCGAACCGATTAACTAAATTAAGAATAAAGCCTAGCCCAAATATTTAAAAGTCCGAATAGCCCAAAACTTAAACTGTCATATACACACACCTCTCCAAAAACTTTTAACCTAATACCTAATTCACTAGCTAAACCCACAGTCTCTCAGTGTCTCTTTCTCTATCTCGGTATCACCACATTAGTATTTCATTAACATATCCCTAAATCATTTAAATTATTCCCCAAAGCATTTAATTTCCGGGGTATAATTTTTCCGGATCTATTTGCAAGTCCCTCAATCTACAACTTTTTGATGTATTTGTTTATATTTTCAATGTATTCAATCGATTTAAGGTTGGTTTTTGAATGTTTTGGTTTAGTTTTGTTGCATTTGATATTTTCATCGATTGAAATCAATTGATTTAGTGTCCCTTTCATCGGAAGATGCATAGTTTAAGTGCTCTGTAACGTCAAAGCTATAATGGATTAACCAAAAAATCTAGTCTCAAAATTTGGTTTGACTCAATTTTTCTAACAATTCAGACACTTTTTTTTTTCTTGAAGAAGACAAAGCAATATGTCTTGTCATTCTTGAATTTGTAAGACGTCATTTGGCCAAAGTTGTGTCTCCAAGAAAGCGTCTTTGACTACGACAAACGAAAAAATTATATGAGAATTCGGTTTCGGTGAACCGGTCAAACCGAACCGTTCATCCGGTTAACCGAACCGAAAAAAACTAGTTTAAATCGGTTCGGTTACGGTTCAACAATTTGGAAAACCGATTGACCGGTTAACCGGTCAATTAAGCCGGTTCGGTTAACCGAACCGGTTTTGAACACCCCTACTGAGGAGGGAGGTATTTAATATTTATAACGAAGAAGAATGCTTACCATATATATGTTGATTTTGACCTGATTAATACGAAGTATCGTGTCAAATCTGTTAATTAATTTATTAATTAATTTTTGAGTATCGTCTAAAATTTTATTATTAAAATATCGATTAAAATTTTATTATTAAAATATCGATTAAAGTTTTATCATTAAAATATCGGCTGAAATCTATTTTGGTCAAGATCTGCTAATTTTATAAGGGTTTTTGTTTATTTTGAGTGTTTTGGGAAGTCACTGAGGCACACATTGTCACATCTGAGCTACATTATACTCCATCCTATTTTGAGCAATGTTCCCCTTTTCCATTTTCGTTTATTCACAATATCTTCCCCTTTCTTTTTTTGGTAAACTTTTATACTTATTTTAATCACATTACCTCACTACAATACCCCACAATACCCATACTTTATCTTATTTTAATCACCTTACCCCACAACAATAATTATTTTAATCACTTCACTCCACAATAATACCCCACAATACATTCTCTCTCTCCAATCACCTTACCCCCAGTCCCCACTACATTACTTTTGCTTATTTAATTCAAAACCTTAAAATTTGTGTCAAATGGAAAGGGGAACAATGCTCAGAATAGGAGGGAGTATACACCCACCTTGCTGAAAAACTATTCTATTCCGATTTCCGAACACACATATTAAATTTTATAAGCTAATCTCAATCTGTTGCGATTCGTGACTATATGGATTGATCAAATAAACGAGTTGAGTCAATATATGTTTTAAACCGAGGAGCGATCCAATTTTCAAAATGAGTTTACATGTTTTTTTTTTGCAATTTATTACGATATGGACCTATTAAATGTGTATCTGGTATATTATCTTAAAACATGAGTTGAGTCAATATGCATTTCATTGAGGAATGTTCCGATTTTAGGAATGAGTTTACACGTCTTTTTGGCTTTAAATGTCATATCTCTTATTTTCTTACTTTCTTACTTTCACTATTTATACCGCTTTGATAGTTTGGCCATTGCATGTCCCGTATCCTTTCTTTTAAATAGTTGCGGAGTATAATAATATAGTTGTCACCACTTACCTTATACGGAGTACTTTATAATACCGCTTTGATAGTTTGGCTATTGTATAAACGTTCAGGATACCCTTGTGTTTTTTCAGATTCTACGAAATACCCCTGTGTTTTTCCAGATTTTACGATATACCCTCGGTTTTTCAAAATCACACATGATACCCCTAAACTTAATAAATTGCTCTACAAATACCCTAGATGCTAAAGTTTAAAATTCTAACTATTATAATTTGGCGGTTTTAGTTTGTTATTCGTTAAAAATACGTGTAACCATCACTAAAATCCTTATTTACTCATCAATATACAATTTTTTGTGACAATATGTTACTATTAAAAAACTCAAATTTGGATACTTAGGGTATCTTAGAAACTAATATGGGAGTTTAAGGGTATATCAGATGTTTTTTAAAAATCAAGGATATATATTAGAATCCGAGAAAACACAGGGGTATCGGTACACGATAAAAAATCCCTAAAAGTTTTAGATACAAAATCAACGTTTTCTTCTGGACTACTATCACCTTATAGGCTTATTGATGTACTTGAAAAAAATTTCAAATTATGTTACCAAATATGTGATGGAAAATGAGATGATATTGCCGTTTTAAATCCAAAAAATGCAAGGTTCATTATGAATCTTACATTAACCATGTTAAATGGAGGCACCACAACTCGAGACCACCCGATAACAACATCGACTTCTAAATTTCCCTATTTTAAATCAATCCTTAAAAATTCATCCAGTGGATTTCGAAAATAGCGCCATATCATTGAACAATATAAAAAATTGTGAGGTCATACTCTCAAGATTAGTGGCCACAATTTCATCCACCAAGAAATTCTCCTAATAACCAGGTTAAATCTTTTGGCTCCTAATTTGTCAATATAAATGGCTAAATTTATAAAATCAAAGATCATTATAAGCATTGCTTGATCCAAATCACTAATAATTTTAGTTTTTCATCAGCATTCATTCCTAACAAAATGGCTTTCAGAGCATCTGTAAGTCTGTTTTTCGTTAGTTATTTCTACAAATATGACTCGATATCTCATTTTCCTAAATATAACGGCTACTTAAAATGTTTTGTATTGCAGGGTTATATGAAATCGATGATGCAAAAGAGCAGATCATTTTCAACCACGAGTGATCAAACCCAATCCCAAGTACGCAAGTCATTCTGGTAAAAACACGACTCTTTTTATATTTGGGTCCGTTTTACAATATCGTTATAAACATACATCGATCCCGTCTTTATGATGCGGATGTTAATAAGTAACGGACTGCATGCCTGCATCATCTTATCGACATTCTGCTTATACATTACATACTGCGATTTCAAAAACTGAAGGATGACAGCATCAGCGACACCAATATGGATGGTGGGAGGAATGGTGCTAATAGCAGCGAGCATTGCAGTACACACTGGCAAACAACAACTCATGCACAACCCTAGTGTTTACGTCAACAAGAAACGTCGAGCGTTACCTGAGGTAGAAGAAGCCACTCGTGCAGTTAAATCCGGTGGTAAGTTAGTTGACAAGTCCTTTTTACGTAAAGTTGCTCACATCCAAGACGATTCCCACAACACCCTTCCACCTACTCATACCGGCAATTTCTACACCAGGTTCGTCGTCATCTTCTTTTCGCATCTTCTTACAACAAAAATCATCTTACTATATTATACTACGGAGTATGTAATTTCGTAATCAAGTGCTATTGCTATTGCTATTGCTGTAGATCTAGAGAGGCGGAGACATTGGATTCGATCAAGCGCTGATCAGCATCTTCCTTACTTCATCTTAATATGCAAGTACGTGATAGTACGTAACTAGGAATAGCAACAATTAACGATATCAAAGTCTATGTAGTTTTGTTATGAGATAGTCTTATGCGTGACGCCTTTGTTTTACGGAGTCCTCTACGATTATCAGATATCGTTCTTCTATCTAAATCTTACAAGATATACTGTGTATGTATAATTTGTGTAATTCTTTAATTTTGCTTTCGGATGTGTAACAGTCTAACTCAATATTATTTCTATATCTACGTACTTGCACTTCCTTTTTCCTAAGGTATATAGTAGTCGTCCCTTTCTATTGCTCCAAACTCCAAAGGGTGGACAATGTTACTTGACAAGTCGACAGCTACTTATGTCCCTCCTACGTATGAGCAAGACATCTAAGTATGACATGAATAAATGATTATTCTCGATGTCACACTTTTGATACTTTTGTCGGATCGCCGTGCGTACCCTTCCCCACACCAAGGCAATAATGCAAGTAAAAAAAGGGTTTCGTGCTGGTGAGGGATCTACCCACTAGCACACATATCGAGGTCTACGGGTGTGTCGGGATCTCAATATGCTTCGTTAATTGAAAAACTTCAGCAAGGTCAAATATATAAGACGCCCAACTATCCTTCTGTAAACAGTCGGACCCTTCAATATATAACCGTCTGCCAAAGCCAATTTATGGTTTGGTTGAATTGGTGTTTTCGCTGGTTTCGCACCCCCCATGCCGGCTTCCTCAACAATTTCCATTGCATATTTCCGTTGACATAAAAACAATCCTTTTTTACCCGAGGCAACCTCAATTCCCAAGAAGTACTTGAGTCGACCAAGGTCTTTAATACAGAAGCTTCGGTCGAGAAATTGTTTCAAACGAATGCTAGCTTCTTGATTGTTACTCACCACTATCATATCATCGACATACACTAATACTCCAAGAAAAACACCGTCTTTGTTGTAGGTAAATAATGAATAATCAGCAAAAGACTGAGTAAAACCATACCTCGTCAACAAACTAGTTAACTTTGCAAACCAATTTCTCGAAGCTTGTTTTAATTCGTATAAGGATTTTAAAAGCTTGCAGACCTTGCGTGAACCAGTACCTTCGAAACCTTGAGGTAATCGCATGTAAACCTCTTCATCTAAGTCACCGTGTAGGAAAGCATTGTTGACATCTAGTTGAGCAATTGACCATCCTTTGGCCACGGCTATAGCAAGTAAACATCGAACACTTGTCATTTTCGCGACAGGTGCGAAGGTCTCATGATAATCTACCCCTTCGACTTGAGTGTATCCTTGAGCTACTAGTCGTGCCTTGTACCGCTCAATAGTTCCATCCGCCTTGTATTTGACTTTATACACCCATCGACAACCAATTGGTTTCTTTCCTTGGGGCAAATCCATCACTTTCCATGTCCCATTAGCTTCAAGGGCCTCGAACTCTCTTGCCATGGCCTGACGCCATTCGTGCTTTCGAGCCGCTTCAAAATAGCTGTCAGGTTCTTTCACGGTGTCGATTGTGGCTAGAAAACTCCTGTGAGAATCAGAAAAACAATGTGAAGTAACATAATTCGCTAGAGGATAACGGGTACCTTTCTTTGTGGACGTTGATTGGCTTGAGTGAGCATTATTGTTGGGGTTTATCACACGAGTAGACTTACAAACATAATCTCGTTTCTAGTATGGTTCGAATCGTTCTCGCGCACCACGGCCAATGGGCTGATCAGTTTCAGCTTCATCTGGCTGATCAGTTTCAGCTGCACTTTCTGTATCTTCGTTTTCCCCTGTCTTGGCCTGCTGTGCTTCAACATCACTACTCTTTTCTTCATTACCCAGCATGTCATTACTGGGTTCCACAATTTCTTCACAAATAAAATGATCTGACTCTGTGACGAGTTCATTGCGGGTCAAGTCTCCTTGTTTCCCCGTATTGGTATCAATATCCGCATAGGGAAAAACATGTTCATAAAATATAACATCCCGAGACACAAAAGAAACACGTTGCTTAGGGTCGTATAATTTCCATCCTTTCTTCCCATGTGGATACCCAATAAAAATACATCGCTTGCCTCGTTCCTTAAACTTGTCACGCGGTTTTTCTTTGTTATGAGCATAACAAAGGCTACCAAAAACGCGAATATTATCTAGACAAGGCTTTTCTTTATGCAAAACTTCATAAGGTGTGAGGCCATTCAAAACACGGGTTGGAGTACGATTTATCAAATACGCAGCACTAAGCACACAATCCCCCCAAAACTCGATAGGTAGGTTGGCTTGAAAACGAAGGGCTCTCGCTTTTTCTAAAATATGTCTGTGTTTCCGTTCTACTCTACCGTTTTGTTGAGGAGTATATATTGCTGGTTCGGACCACGATTCCACAATCATCATAATACTCTTTCATATTTTTTGATAAAAACTCTGTTCCATTATCACTTTGAACGATTTTAACTTGCTTCCCAAATTGAGTCTTCGTCATTTTGCAAAAATTAATCATTAATTGACTCACTTCTCCCCTATCTTTCATTAAAAACACCCATACTCCCCTACTTTTATCATCGACAATGGTAAGAAAATATTGGGCTCCAGATAGGCTTTTTGTGCGATACGGTCCCCATATATCACAATGAATTAAAGCAAATAAATCGTCACTTATCTTATTATTGGTTTTAAAAGAAGTACGTGTTTGTTTAGCACGACAACACGAATCACAAACATCACTAGGATTCCAAAATAATTCATGTCCAACTAAATTAGAAAAAGAAGACAAAATACTGCTCGAGGGGTGACCGAGACGCCTATACCAGAGTCGAACATCACCATTAGTTTTAGTCCGGGCTGCCACTTCTTCTCGGTCCATCTTCAAGTAATAAACCCCATCACGATGCTCACCCCGTCCAATCTTCATCCTCGTAGATTGGTCCTGTATAACGCAATAGTCAAAATTAAAAGTCACAACACAATGATTTTCTTTAATTAATTGCTTAATGGAAATTAAATCACAAGTCAGCGATGGCACGTATAAACCGTCTTCGAGCACAAAATTATTATTTAATGCTACTCGGCCGTGTTCATCTGCCAATATATGTGCCCCATTGGGCAATCCTACGGTGGATGGCCTGCTCCTCCATATGTCCTTTAGCAAGTCGCGCTTGACCGTCATGTGATGAGACACGCCACTATCGAGTAACCATTCAGCAACACAATTATTGACCATACCTGGTGGTTGTTTGCTACCTTCTGTTTTTGCACTCAAGAAACATCTCAATTGCCCCACTTCGTCAGCGGTTAAAGTTTTGTGCAAATCTGTCTCTGTAGTGGCGGCGGCATGGGCTGTTTGATGATTATTTCCACGGCCTTGTCCTCCTCTTCCATATCCTCTGCCTCCACGCCGTCCTCTGCCACGTCCCCTTGTAGGGTAACCATGCTTTTCATAGCAGTTTTCTTCCTTGTGATAAAGTTTACCACAGTAAGTGCATTCAAGAGGATCCAAGGCTCCTGCATCTTTGTTTGAACTAAAACGCGCTCGTTCTCCACCATTGTTCGTCTTAACAGCCATTGCCGTTTCTTCAACTTCTTCTCTGGCTTTGGTCACGGTTCTATGTCTCTCTTCACGCAAAACCAGCGCGTAAGCTCGACTCAATAAGGAGGTAATTGTTGGAGCAAGTGTCCTCCACAGTTAGTGCAATAACATAAATAAATCTCTGTAGGTTCACAGGGTATACTTCGTATAATAATCAGTTGATTAACGTTTATCAATAACGGTTGGCTTGCTAGATAAGTTTGACGTTATTGTCATACTGATGGCGGTAACACTACAAGAATTTAGTGTATTAGCGACGGAAATTTTGCGACGGACATGTAATCCGTAGCAAAAACATACTTGCGACGGATTTTGCGACGGGAATTACTATTTGCGACGGATTTGCGACGGATATTCCGTCGCAATACATTTTCACATATGGCGCCCAACTTTTCACATGGCGGGAACGTTTGCGACGGAATTGCGACGGAATATCCGTCGCTAAAAAAGATACTGCGACGGACTTGCGACGGATTTTCCGTCGCAGAGATGAATAATTGACTGTCAAATTGATCTGAAGGCGAAGACACGTGTTTTTTCTGCGACGGAATATCCGTCGCAATGACTTAATTTGCGACGGACTCGCGACGGAAAATCCGTCGCAAAGGTGAATAGCTGGCTTGACACGTGTTATTCCTGCGACGGATTTGCGACGGAAATTCCGTCGCAGGGTCTTTTAAATAATTACCCACGCGTCTCTTCCCCTTTACCGAAATCATTTTCCTAACCTAAATCCCCTTGACGACGGCGACGACGACGACGACGACAACGACGACAACAACAACGACGACGACCACCACAAAGACCACCTCGACGACCCACTAAGTTCTTCCCTCCTCTCTCTCAGGTCTCTCTCTCTTTCTTCTCTTATTTATGTTTTCATTTGTTTTGTTCCCTCCGGCCACCCACCGGACCACCGGCCGGACCACCCCCCTCCTTTTCCCCTTCCCTTGGTCACCCTTTCCCCTTCCCCTTTCCCCTGCCCCTGTCCGGACCCCGCTGCCACCACCGGACCACCCCCTCCTTTTCCCCTTCCCTTTCCCTTTCCCTTTCCCTTTCCCTTTCCCCTTTCCCCTGCCCCTGGCCGGACCACCCTCTGCCACCCACCGGACCACCCCTCATTCTTTCCCCTCATTGATGAGTATTCAAGTTGTGAATATGTTAGTAAGTTACTACCTTTTCCCAAATTTTGATTGAAGACGGATCGACCCGTCTTAAGTTTAAGACGGATTAAATCTTCCTCATAAAGGGCAAATAAAGTGTAAGTGGGTTATCTCCTCACTTATCTCCTCACTTAAGTTTAAGACGGATTAAATCCCCCTGCCGCCGCCCCCACCCCACTGCCACCCTCCCTCCTTTGAATTGTTGTAATTATTAATATAGATAATTATTATTACTCCCTCCGTCCCGGTCATTTGTCGTGCTTTACTTTTGTCACAATTATTAAGGAAATGTTGTTCATATATGATAGACTTAGTACCCGTTCAAGAATTACGCATTAGGTGTAATTCTTGAATAGTCCCCGTTTTGGGACTGTCTTTGAATCTTTAATGCCATTTAGGTGGTAAATACTAATCATTTTTTTAATTGTTATTTGACGATTAAGTTTGGTTGACAGTTCCTTTAATGTTCTCTGAATACATATGGAGAGTGACAAGTCATTCAACATTGTGTATTTGGAGAACTGTAGGGAATTGCTGCCGAATTTTCGTCTCATAACAATTAATTAAATGATTAGTATTTACTAATGGTATGAAAGATTCAAAGATGGGTTTAGGTTGGAGAGATAAGGACCCCATGAACTCGAATATTACTTTTTTTTTGCAGGTGGAAGATGTTGTTGTTGTTGTTGTTGTGTTGGAGGTTGGAGGTTGGAGGTTGGAGGTTGTTTGTTGTTTGTTGTTTGTTGTTTGTTGTTTGTTTCTTTGTTGTTTGTTGTTTGTTGTTTGTTGTTTGTTTGTGTAATAGGAGTTATTGTTACTATTATTAGTAGTTATTGTTGTTATTGTTGCTATTAGTAAACTTTTAGTTCTTGTTGTTATTGTTTTGAATATTTATTTAAGTCGATAATAATAATTATAAACGTGTATGTAGATTTGAAATGAAAAGAGTACAACGGGCATGGATGTATGAAAGATTGGATTGTAATAAAAAATTAAGGCAGGAGTTTGTAAAGGGCGTTAATGAATTCATTAATTATGTTAAGAATCAAGAAGATTACGGTAGATGTAAGGAAATTAGGTGCCCATGTGTAAAGTGTAGAAATCGCAAATTTTTAGTCGAACAAGAAGTACGAAAACACCTAGGGCTTTGGGGCTTTTGTGATGACTATTATGATTGGGTGTGCCATGGTGAAAATTTTCCCGTTGAGGAGAGGTCTGACAATCCCTATAGGGATATGGTGGAGGATGCGTTGCGCGACAACATTAATGAAATTATAATGGAAAATGTTGACGCCGAAGTGGTTGATGAATCTCCAAATCCTAATGTACTAGCCTTTTTCAAAATGTTGGAACATGCCAATAAACCGGTGTATGAGGGGAGTCGTATCTCTCTGTTGCAGTCAGCTTCCCGGTTGGTAACTTTGAAATGTGAATACAATTTACCCCACAAATGTGTAGATGGTATCGCGTCATTTATAGGGGACATTATTCCTGAAAATCATGTTATGACGCGTAACTTCTATGAAACCAAAAATATTCTTAAAGCTCTTCAACTGCCTTATGAAAAGATAGATGCGTGTGAAATAGGATGTATGTTGTTTTGGGATGATGATAGTCTTCTCGATAAGTGTAGAAAATGTGGTAAAGATCGATATAAAAAACAAAAGAATGCAAATGGCAAAAGGGTTGGGAAAAATATTTTAACTTATTTCCCAATAGGACCGCGTTTGCAACGACTTTATGCCACAAAACTAATTGCGGCAGAGATGCGGTGGCATCATGAAAATCCACGTGTCAGCGGGATAATGTCTCATCCAAGTGACGGCGAGGCTTGGAAACATTTTGATCGCATTCATCCTTCTTTTGCAAGTGAGCCTCGAAATGTTCGACTTGGTCTTTGTACTGATGGTTTCGCACCTTTCGGTCAATACGGAAAGTCGTACTCCTGCTGGCCGGTAATGCTCACTCCATACAATTTACCACCCTGGCTATGTATGAAAAGACAGTTTATGTTTCTATCATTACTTATACCCGGTCCGAACAGTCCCAAAAATTTCTTGACGTTTATTTACAACCGTTAATTCGCGAGTTGAAGCAGTTGTGGGAGACAGGGTTGTACACATACGACGTCTCTAGAAAGCAGAACTTTGATCTTAGAGCCGTACTATTATGGACTATCAATGACTTTCCTGCTTACGGCATGTTATCGGGTTGGTCAACTGCTGGTGAACATGCGTGTCCATATTGTATGGAGAAGGAGACTAAGTCGTTTTGGCTTTATAAAAGTAAAAAATGGAGTTGGTTTGATTGTCATAGACAGTTTTTACAACCTGATCATGTTTTCCGCAAAGATAAAGTTAATTTTCGAAAAGGACGAGTTGAGAAAGATTTTGCTGCTACGAGATTAACGGGTGAAGAAGTGTGGGATTGTGTGAAGCATTTTCCCAAAGTTGTGGATGCAAGTAAAGCTGAATTGGACTCGTTAAAAGTTTCTCGAGTTGGGTGGTGGAAACAAAGCATTTTTTGGGAACTTCCTTATTGGAGAACACTATTAATTCGTCATAACCTTGATGTAATGCATATCGAGAAAAACTTTTTCGAGCAACTGATTCACACGGTGATGAATGTGAAAAACAAGACAAAGTTTACCCCACAAGCACAAGAGGACATGTTGACCGTTTGTTCTAAACAGCGAAAAATGGATTCATTCATTTTGAATAAAGAACAAAAGAAGGTGTTGTGTGATTGGATATCCAATTTGAGATTTCCGGACGGTTATGCTTCAGATCTGAGTAGATGTGTTGATAAACACGAGTTGAAACTACATGGATTGAAAAGTCATGATTGTCACGTGTTTATGGAGCGTTTACTTCCAGTGGCTTTAAGGCACCTTCTTCCGAAGAATGAGTGGAATGCTATAACTGAGCTTAGCCAATTTTTCAGAGATTTGTGTACTTCATCGATACAAGTTGAAAAAATAACTACTCTCGAGAACAACATTGCCGAAATCATTTGCAAGTTAGAGAAGATATTTCCACCATCTTTTTTTAACTCAATGGAGCATTTACCAATTCATTTGCCGTATGAACTGAAAATGGGTGGTCCAGTGCAATATAGGTGGATGTATCCTTTTGAGAGGTAATTAATTCCACAATTATCCAATTTTTACTTTAATTATTTCAGTCTATCTACTTATCCAAGTTTTTTATAGGTTCTTAAATCATTTGAAAAAAAAGATTGGAAATAAAGCGCGTGTTGAAGGTTCTATATGCAACGCGTATTTGCTTGAAGAAATTGCCAATTTCTGTTCCTTTTATTTTGAAGAGAACGTGGACACAAAAGCCAAGTATCTCGACGTACGCTCGAAAGAGCCTACGTATTCTACTTTACCCGAGATTTTTCAAGATCACGGGGGAATTTGTTCTGGAAAGTGTCGTGAAAGATTTTTAGAAGACAACGAATATGAGCGTGCACACTTATATGTTTTATCTAACTGTGATTTAGAAGAATTGAAGCATAACGAAGTGTAAGTAAAAAAATCGTCCTTTGAAACTTTAATTATTAATAATTAATTATAATAATATGCATGTAAAAACTATTACTTAATTCGACATTTTTTATAATGAATATATAGGATGTTTGAAAATTATATCAAAACAGAATATCCCCAATTTCTCACAGCCGAGGATATTTGGAACAAATTTGACACAAGATTTCCCCAATGGTTTAGAGGACAAGTAAGTACATACTACATACTAACACCAGATTACTCTTTTTTTTCAATTTTTTTTAATACCTGAAGGTATTATAATATGTTAATAATTTAACAATGATAGGTAAACAACTTAAAAGATCCAGTTCTCATAGCCTTAGCACAAGGTCCTTCGAAAAGGGTGCGAACATGGAAACGTTATTTCATTAACGGATACAAATTTCGCACTTTCAAAGATGGGTTAGATTTGGAAAAATCTACACTTAATAATGGAGTATGTGTAAGTTCGACTGAGGGAGCTGACTACTATGGAACACTCAACGAAGTTGTTGAATTGTCGTACACAGGCGAAAAAAGCACATATAATGTTATTTTATTCAAATGTGATTGGATAGATAATTCTGAAAAAGGAATGCAAATACATAAGGATTATAAACTTGTGGATGTTAATCGAAGCAGAAAATTTCCGAAATATGATCCATTTGTGTTGGCTTATCAAGTTGAACAAGTTTATTATACTTCATATCCAAATATCAAAAGAGATAAAGATAAGTGGTCAGCAGTATTCAAAACTAAAGCCAGATCGCATGTTGATGCACCTATTGTCGAATCTGCGTTTCAAGAAGATGTTATTAGTAGTGAGACACTACTATCAATAATTGAAGTGGCAGATGATAATGAAATTATAGAGGAGGAGGAAGAAGAAGCTCAAGTAGAGGACAATAATGAGGAGAAGGTAGAAGAGGAGGAGAAGGAGGATGAGCAGAAGCGGAAGGAAGACGGAGCAGAAGATAAAGAGGAAGATAAAGAGGAAGATAAAGAGGAAGAAGAAGATTTTATAGACTCCCTTTTTAAATACAACATTTCCGAAAACCAATATTTAAGTAGTGATGATGAATAAGATTATTTCTAATTCTTATATTAGTTGAAACTACTTTTTCTATATGTGTGGTCGTTTGTAAAACAATTTATAGTTTTTATTATTTATTAATACCAATATATAGTTTCTTGTCATTTAATTGTACATACATGTTTGTTAATTCATGACAACTTTGAATAGTTTAGTTTTTCTCTATATGGCGGGAGGACGAAGAAGAGGTAGTACTAGTAATGTAGGAAACAGAGGGCAGGAGGATGAGAATGAACGAGTGAATGACAGGAACGTGCCACCGCCACTGGTGGAGACTACTACTCGCAGAGTCCGCCTCGATCCGGATGAGGAAACAGGTGTATGGTAAGACTAGTTCACTTTTACTTTAATTGTTTAATCATAATTATGATTATTCAAAAATCATAATATTTATATATAATGTATGTATTTAACTATGATTATTAATTTCAGGTTCAGTGACGCAGATGTGGTTAAACTGATCTCGGAGACCATAATCTGCGGGTACAAGGAGCATGCGCCATGTTGAAAAGAGGCGTCAAATAATTTGCGGTCGTCTTGGTGGAACTGGTTTGAGGTATAATTATTTAAAATATTATAATTATATCTATTTAAATTTGTTTTTCTCAATTTATCTTTGTTATTGATTTTTTATTTTTTTATTTATTCACTTTATATTTTCCTAACTTTATGTTTTTAATCATGACAGCAAAAGGTTTCTTTCGATCCTCGCCATACAGATATGGTAAGGAAATCTTGGGAAGACGCCATGAAGACCCGTTTACGTAATATGATCTACCGAGCCTCGCAGAAAGACGAGGAGCACAGGCCGAGTTGGATTCCTTTGGACTTGTTTAGAAAGCTTAAGAAGAGGCATGTCGAAGATCCTGGTTTCGTTGTGAGATCTCAATCTGGCGCGGCTAATCGTAGATCGGGATGTGAAGAGAAGGAAAAGGCGTTGCCTACTCACATTATGGGTAGAAAAAACACCTTGAGAATCATGGACGAAATGGTAAATCTAAAACTTCTTTCATTTTTTATTTATTTATCTAATTATAAATTAATACTTATATATATGTTATACTAACAAGTATTTAAATTGTAGGTCGATAAATCTTCAACTGGTATCCCAAATGCGGTGCAAGTCTTAGAGAAGAAAAAGAAGCACCCGTTCCGTGGATGGTTATCAAAAAAACCAGCTCAACTCTATGTAAGTTATGCATTTTTTTGTTAAGTGATTTATGTTTAATTTGTCATTTATATATTTAATTACATTAACTACTTAATTTAAATGACAATTACTAATTCTGAACTTGTTTGTGATGCAGAATAAGATCATATCAAAGAAGTCTGAGCTTCCAACTCAAGGAGTCGAAAACATCGACGATAATGAGATCTATTATGAGGAGACTGGATTTGACGAGAAAGGAAGATGCTACGGATTGGGACCAGCGGCGAAGTTTTTGTTTGACCATCATAGGCACCCTGTTGCTACCTCAAACCCGACTCAGGGCACCCCAAGTTTCGCTACTAAGCTGCCAAAGGAGAATGCTGCACTTAGACAAGAGCGCGACGAGCAGGCTAAAAGGATTGCAGCTATAGAAGAGTACTTGAGTCAGGTTGCAAGAAATTCTACTCAAAACTGCAGAACTGGAGGTCCTAACCAGGGTCGAGACGACTTTGATGATGATAGGGGCGATAATGCTAGGTCCAACCCATTCACCCCTTTCCCTCCTTTTCCTCCAATCACTCCACTGACTTGAGTGATTAGTTAACTATTTGGTACTTTGAACCTTTTATTTGTAAGACTTTAATTACTTTCATGATATAAAATCAAAACTTTGGTTGGTTTTGTGTTAAATTAGTAACTTTGTTGGACGCGTAACTGCTGGAAAACTTCTGTAATTTGCAGGTTTTTTGTCGTTTTAACGCGTATAAGGGGATGCAGGAAACAGGCGGATGCTGGAAAATACAGGCTTTATTGCGACGGAAATTCCGTCGCAAACATTGACTGACTTACAGCCAAGTCAAACACAAAGTCAATACTTGCGACGGAAAGTCAACCTGTTGCGACAGAAATTCCGTCGCAAAAGTTGATTTTATGTTTGACTTGTCAAACATTCGGTCAACTTTTGCGACGGAATGTTAACACTTTGCGACGGAAATTCCGTCGCAACAGTTGACTTTCTGTTTGACCCCAATTCAAATCAGTCAACTTTAATTTTTAATAACAAAAGTTTGAAACAACATACCCGTGCAATTTGCACGGGTTTAAAACTAGTTTCTTCTAAACATATTACCCTTCTTTTCCAAACATAATTAAATTAACTGACATATACATTTAGCCTAAAATCAAATCTAATAAACTTGAACAATGAACTATATTCCCCAAGTAGGGTAAGTAATTTTATTTTGAGCAATTATTAATACTTTTTTTTTAATTATTAAGCTTATGCTTAACATATTATCAATTAGGGTTCAATTAAGCATTAGGATTAAATAATTTAATTAGTTAAATTTGGTTTGTAATTGATTGTGCCATGATCTTAATCCACCATTGTCACTTAATGTCAAGTATCCAGTAGTCGACATTGTTTGGTGTGCTGTTTTTTTTTTTAATATTAATTAGTACGGCTGTATATAGGGAGATGGGAAAGGCTGGCTACAGTAGCCGAAGTTTAGACGGAGTTCGGGCAGAGCAACGTCGCCGTCGACATGAACTGACCGGAGTAGTTGAACGAAGGTGGTATTGGTGGTGAAGGTAGATGAGGGGAGAAAAAAACGACTAGATGAGGATGAGAAAAATGATAAGGATATAATTGTAAAATGCGTATGTGAAAAAGCACGTAAGGTCTCTCATTAGTTTCTTAAATTTGGGGTGTTTGGTTGTAACTTTTGAATTGATTGAAATGGATTTCAATGTTTGGTTGAAACATTTTGGAATGAAGTTAGATACCTAATGAATTTTAACTTCATTCTAACCCCCTTCAATCTCATATCCCAAGATTCAAACTTCATTCCATAATATTTAACCCCCCATTCAATGCCAAGTAGGGGTGGTGTCAGCCCAGCCCGCTAGTCCAGCCCGACCTGCCACTTACCCGAGCTGGTTCCGGACCCCACTCACCAGGCCCGACCCGCCAAAAACCCGGCATGGCCCCTAGTCCGCCCCAAACCCGCCCCTCTGGGGCCCTCCTTTCCCGGCCCGACCCGCCTATACCCATGGCCGGTTCCGGGCCCCCCTCTCTTAGCCCGGCCCGTTGGTTTGACCAGCCCTAATTCCAAGGTCCAACCAAACAGCCATAGTAGTTTGACATTCCATTCCTTTCTGTTTCTTCCCTTTGAACCAAACGCCCAATTAGAGTAAATAAAATATGGGTTTTTCTAAGGATTGCCCTAAATGGGAAAAAAGGATTATATATCCGAGTTACTACCTCATACTAGTATTAATTTGATTTTATGTGCATTTTTTTGAACTTTTTAAAGTTTATAAGTTACATTTTAAAATCTTATATGTAATGTTTTTTGAATTTTATTGAAATTTTTTTATCTTAAGGTTCAATGAATTAACTCAAAAAATTTACAGTAAAACTCATAATTTAAAAAAAACTCGAAAACTTTATTTTAAAGCTCAAAAACTACATTATTTGTGGTAAATGTATAATCCACTTATTGCCCCAAATGATTTTTCTAAAGTGGCTCTACTACATAATTGTCTCTGATTTTTTTGGGAATTTTCTTTCACAATAAGGTTCGCTAAATAGGGGTCATATTTTGTCATAATTTGAAAACCACATTGTAGTGCGGCGTACAATGTGCTTACAATTGTGAAAGGGATAGGGCCACATTGTAGTGCGGCCTAGCATGTGTTTCATTAGGCTTGTCATTGGCCTCCAAGGCTCCAAGCAATTTCCAACCGACCTATATCCATACTTTTCTCTATAAATACCCAACCTTTGTGCTCTATTTTAGAGCATGTGAGAGTCCACCCCTCTTTTCCTCCCTTAAAATTCTAGACCCGACTTGCTAAGTCAAAAATCGACAAGTGTTTGGACCTATCGATCTGACCCATGTTTGGACCTATCGATCCAAACGACAAGCCTTGCACATTTTGCTTGGTACCGTCGACGTGCATTAAACGACTTGTCCGATCCATATGACCATCTAAACATTTTGTTAGCAACATTTTTTTCAACCAAAATCGACTTTTAAAGACACTATTTTAAATTTACTTTTGAAATCGAGTTTTTCCGACTTGTAAGATTTACTCTTAGTCGATTTCTCGTTAACATCGTCAAACATGTAAGTCTGATGGTGTAATAAACTCATTTGTTTCATGTACTTATTGTTTTTATTTATGACATAAATAACATAAGCAATGCATAGCACGATCTAAAATATGTAAGAGACGAGCCAAAACTCGATTGACACTTGAGACATGGGCCGTTTATCTCGCGGCAGACCTCGTGTCCGAAGTGCCTCTCTCGCATAAATCGAACCATGTTTGTGCTTGTGTTCGTCCTTCTTTTCTTTTCCTTTTTTTTACTTCTCTTTTTATCTTTACTTGTTTTACTCTCATTCAGAAACGCACGGATTACTTTTGAATTTCGATTTCCGAAATTGTTAATTATCACTATTACGATTTATAATATTCTCAAGTAATAATTGAGTAATAATGATTGCTTCACATTTTATTTGTATTTTAATTGGTTATCCATCTTTGTTATTTTTTATGTTCAGTTTATTTTTAATTTGTAAACTTTAGCAAATATATTGTATTCCATACATTTTTTATACATATTTGACATGTTTGTATGATTTTATAGTTAAAGAAACAATAAAAAAAAAATGTAGATTTTTATAAGTGTAGAAATTAAAGTTACTTGAAAATAAAATTATTTTACCCAACGGGTTCGGGCCGGGCCAAGAAGAATTCTTTTACCCAACGGGCCAAATAGATTAAGGCCCGTCCGCTTAAACAGGCCTAATTGTGTACCCGTACCCACCCTTTACTTGTGGGCCGGGTAACCCGCGGGCTAGCGGATTTCCATTTTTTTTCTTAAAAATATCAAATATATATTAAACCAATTTTGTACTAGTTTTAATTTAAGAATAATAATTAGCAAAATAAATTATAATTTGTCAAAATATTGAATTGATTTACATTATTATTGTTTGAACATTTATTTAATTTAGACGTTTAATGTAGTTATTAAAATATATAAACATTTTCTTTATATTTTAAACTTTATAGTTTACGCATTATGTTTTACAAATTACTACTTTCGTATTCCATATCCCTATAAAGTTGATACAATTTTCGTCAAAAATGTCATTTTTAAGAATAAAAAGTAAAGTATTTAAATAGTAAACGAGCCTAATGGGCCGGCCTGCGGGCTTTTCTTATTGTCCATACCCGTCCATTTAGCTTGGCGGGTTGGGCTTAGCCCACCCTCTTAATTTTTCGGGTAAAAATTACTTGTCCAAGCCCGCTAAAGAAGCGGGTCGGACGGGCCAGGCCTAATGGGCGGGACGACCCATGAACAACTCTTGAAATGAGGAACCCCATTATTGAAAGAGAGAAGCACTTTTTCCCTGGAACTAAGGAGCCAATAGGAAAGCTTTACAAGACTCTTTTTTTATAGATTGGAGAGTTTTTCCTTTAATAATCACACACTCATTTTTTTAATCATCTCAAATTTTTGTCCTCGGTTACCATGTCGGTTGAATCTGAGTTCGACGAAACATGTTGATTAATTACAAAGTCATAAGTGTTAAAGCTTTACATTTAATTTTCACTAATTATTTAGTCATATAATACTCATTCTTGGTTCATACATATCATGTTTGACAACCCCGAGATCGATGAGATACATTAGCTAATTACATATAACTTAGTAGTAGTTCAAATTCCTTTTGTTTTTATTTCTTCTCATTTTTTTCATGAATATCATGAACAACACCTAAGCCATAATACAACCTCACCCTTAGTTCATTCATACCATGTCGATTAAACTCAAGTACGGTTTTTTCTCCATTTTAACTTTCATGACAAGTTTGCAAATGAACATTTATATTCAAACTGGAAATCGGATATCACTCATGCAAATATGCAATAATGATTATCCCGAGTCTTACAAACAACATCTGGATTCATCCATTTCAAACACTGTTTTCTTTCAATATTTTACAACTTTAAGAAGCAGAGGGTGCCTCTCTCGCCGTGGCAAGCCTCGCGCCCCATTAGGATGCTCCTCCGCCATTTTTCAAAACTAACTAGAAGCTTGTTCTTGTGCGACATGGCTCACGTTCCTTTTGGGCTACGATGCATCTTAGTGTTTCTTTCTTTTTACGCTCGTTTATGCCTTCCCTGATGGTCAAACCAAATGTATCGTGGGATAAATTAACGAGCCAACACTCCCATTTTATTTTCTCATTTTATTTCACTTGAACAATAAATGGATCAAGTTAGGCACCGTACCCCAAACTTCGTAGATGGA
Source organism: Heliosperma pusillum (assembly GCA_022085475.1). Taxonomy (NCBI): domain Eukaryota; kingdom Viridiplantae; phylum Streptophyta; class Magnoliopsida; order Caryophyllales; family Caryophyllaceae; genus Heliosperma; species Heliosperma pusillum. The sequence goes on from JAIUZE010000623.1 coordinate 157,077, forward strand.
TGTTTGATTTCCGTTTTCACATGCAAATCAACCTTAAATACTACTTCAACAATAAATTATGTGTACATGCATAAAACAACCGACTTAGTCAAAATTCACATGTTAGGTTAAATCAATAGATCCACATTCATGCATTTAACCCATTTTATCAACTCTTGCACTTGATGACCACGACTGATTAGTAGAGACTGTCATTGGGTGTGTGATTAATGGCTTCCTAATACGTACCCTCACCCCTACTCAGAAACTTTTGGATAATGGATGCCCGTATCTTGAGCAAACGAGAGTCATTCAAGACATTGGATGCTCAAGGATGCTCAAGGGGACGAGTCTTTGTCTTTAGTGTCTATGTCAGCGTTGCGTTGTGCTTCGTTGACCGAGGTATAAAGTTGATTCAAACAGTTTTCAAGCACCCTATAACTGCTAAGTGACGACTCCATTCAATCGCACATTTCGCTCATTTCGAGATCTTCACCGCGATGCTTCCGGTTCTAAAACGAACCGTTCGAAGCATTGTTACGTCCCAGGTGTTGCTTCAGACCACCGTATGTCCACAGACGGGCGCACGGGTGACATGTCCACACACACATAAATGGAAAAGGTAAACAGATGACCGGGGCGGGAAACTAGTTCACTATTTTCACTTACTATATTAGAAATAGGACAATTAATTTTCAATATGGAAAGTACAAAAGAGGACAATAAAAGTGGAATGAATGAAGTATCAAATACCAAATCTGGCGACGATCTAGCTGTTAGGTTCATATACCTACACTTAAGACATTTCTTAAGTAATACTTCCTCCCTTCAACTTCACTCTACCAAAAACTTTTTGGCACAAGTCTTAAGAAAAAAATAAAAAAAAGTAATAAAAGGACAATTGAAAGAAACAAAACAACTTTATTAGGGAAGAAAAATAGGGTGATTAACAAAGTTGATTAACTTAATTTTCCCACCTCAAATTTCAATTGTTTAAAAATCCCACCAAAAGGTGGATTAATTTTCCCCCCAAATTTACACTTTTCTGTCTATATTAACCTACTTTACTCCTCATTCATTTACAAACAAACAAAACAACACTTTTCTCTTCCTTTCTCAATCTGTCCAGAAAATACAGCAATACTGTGAAGAAATACTAAAATCTTCCAGAATTAAATCTGTCCAGAAAAAACAGTTTATCTGTCCAGTAAAAACAGTACAAAAATCCAGAAATTAAAACAGTTCTTGTCCATAAATTACAAAAAAAGTGTCCATAAACTTCAATAAATTACATAAACCAACATGGGTTTTAAGTGTATGTCGGAAGAGATGCGGACTGAAGTTGCCATATTCTTGCTTCAAAAGTCAGAAAATGGGAAGCTATCTCGTGGTGCAATACAAGAAGCTGTCGTGAGGTACAATGTGAAGGATAGAACAATTTCTGATATATGGAGACTTGCCAAACGAACAAGGTTAGTAGGTGAAAAATTAGATGTAAAGAGTGGTAGGATAGGCAACAAAAACAGGAAAATTTTTTTCCCAAATATAGAGCATATCAAATCACTAGCATACTCTCGTAGGGATACAATAGAGAGGGTGGCAGGCTCCAGTGGGGTATCGGTTTGAACAGTTCATTCATGGGTGAAAGAAGGCTTGCTTAAGCCTCATTCAAGCCCTTTACATCCAAAACTAAGCGATTTACACAAGGAGCAAAGGGTATTATACTCACTTAAGTGATTAGTAGTTAAACAAGTAGTTGAAGATGTTATTGATCTCAATAATATGCCAAAGACTGAAATAATGTTCAAGGAAATGAGCAACACAATCCACATGGATGAGAAGTGGTTCTATATTACAAGTGACAATGAAAAAGTCTATGTTGTGGAGGGGGAGGAGCTTCCATATAGAACCTGCCAATCAAAGCAATTTCTCACAAAAGTGATGTTTATGTGTGCGGTTAGTAGGCCAATATTTTCAGCAAATGGTGAACTAATATTTGACGGCAAAATAGGCATGTTTCCATTTACAAAGCAACAACCAGCAATTAGGGCAATCATAAATAGGCCAAGGGGGACTTTGGAGACAAAGCCAATTGAATCAATCACAAAACAAGTCATCAAAGAGACTCCACTTGAAAAAGTTATACCAGCAATTAAAAGTGTATGGCCAGAAGGATTAAGCAAACATATCTACATCCAACAAGACAATGCTAGGCCTCACATTACTAATAACGATCCCGACTTTATGGCAGCTGCAAATTCAGATGGATTTCATATCGAGTTACTTATTCAGCCTGCTCAATCACCAGACTTGAACTGTAATGACCTTGGGTATTTCAGAGCATTACAGTCATTACAAAAAAATCAGGCATCAAAGTCGGTGGATGAATTAGTAAATGAAGTCATGCAAGCTTTCGTGGATTATAGTCCTATCAAACGTAGCAATATTTTCTTAACTTTACAATCAGTGATGGTAGAAATTCTTAAATGTAAGGGTCATAATAATTTCTCAATTCCTCATATGGGGAAGGGTCATCTTGCTTCCATTGGTATGTTACCAAGGAATTTAATGGTGAATAAAGACTTGGTAAGAGGATGCATTGAGTATATGCAAGGTTTAGGCAAAACACAAGGATTAGAATACCTAATGAATGAATTAGGATACAATGTTTAAGAAATAGGTGGTCATATTAATGGAAATGTAATGACTTATAAGAGTCTCATTTTGAAGTGAAAAAAGTTACATGAAATTTGAAATGCAATTATCAATGTAACCTTCAGTTTATGATGCAATACCTTCACTTTATGTTCAATTTATGTTACACAAAACAGTTTATGTTCAATTTATGTTACACAAAACAGTTTATGTTCAATTTATGTTACACAAAACAGTTTATGTTCAATTTATGTTACACAAAAGAGTTTATGTTCAGTTTATGCCACACAAAACAGTTTATGTTCGGGTTATGTTACAAAAAAACAGTTTATGTTTGGGTTATGTTACAAAAAAAAAACAGTTTAAGTTCAGTTTTGAGATAAACAAAACAGTTTATGATCATTTTACACAAAACAGTACATCAATTGAATACACAAAACAGTTTATGTTCGGGTATGTTACAAAAAAACAGTTTATGTTCGGGTTATGTTACAAAAAAAAACAGTTTAAGTTCAGTGTAACTAAAACAAACCAGTTTATGATCATGTTATACAAAACAATACAGCAATTGAATATACAAAACAGTTTATGTTCGGGTATGTTACAAAAAAATAATTTATGTTCGGGTTATGTTACAAAAAAAAACAGTTTATGTTCAGTTTTGAGATAAACAATACAGTTTATGATCATGTTACACAAAACAATACAACAATTGAATACACAAAACAGTTTATGTTCGGGTTATGATACAAAAAAATAGTTTATGTAATCATAGTTCTTAAGGCAAAACAAACACACACAAAAAAACAGCTACAAACAAAGTTCTTAAGGCAAAACAAACAAGCAACTGAAATATTTATGTTAAGTGTAATCATAGTTCAGTTAATAAAAACTGAAAGACTACATAGTCTCTCAGGCTTAGTAGGCCTCATCATCGATGACAAGTAATAATGCCACCGACACACACACCCAATGAACGCAGACCATGTTATCCACCGAAATACAGAAATGAGAAAGGCAACAAGTGACATTGCTCTCAAACCAGTGAGGTTTAGTCATCATAGAGCACTAATTCAAACTGCATTTCAAATAGATGAACACACACACCATTCATTGGTAGACCATGTGGCGGCTTAATTACTTTTATTTAATGGCCACTTACCGCTCATGTATAAAAAAAACAATAAAGCTCTCAAACCATTAAGGTATTTTTCATCCCTGAGCTACAAACAAAGTTCTTAAGGCAAAACAAACAAGCAACTGAATTATTTATGTTAAGTGTAATCATAGTTCAGTTAATAAAAAAATGAAAGACTACATAATCTCTCAGGCTTAGTAGGCCTCATCATCGAGTTATGACAAGTAATAATGCCACCGACACACACACCCAATGAACGTAGACCATGCTATCCACTGAAATACAGAAATGAGAAAGGCAACAAGTGACATTGCTCTCAAACCAGTGAGGTTTAGTCATCATAGAGCACTAATTCAAACTACATTTCAAATAGATGAACACACACACCATTCATTGGTAGACCATGTGGCGGCTTAATTACTTTTTATTTAATGGCCACTTACCGCTCATGTATAACAAAAACAATTAACTTTCTATATTGAACTAGTTTTATTAGTATATTTAACCAATTTATATCATCTTTAATAGTTTATCATCTTTAAAAGTTTATCATATTTAACAGTTTATCACCAAAAATAATAGTTTATCACCATATTCCGATAATTAACTATTAAAAAAGCATAAATTAATCACAGACTCAGTCATGTACACAGACTCACAGACTCAATCGTGTAGACAAACAATAATCACAGACTTAGTCATGTACACAGACCGCCATCAATAATTAGTTACTACCAACAATTAACTTAACTATGTGGTGTCAAGTTAACCAACAATAATCACAGACTCGGTATTATAGTCAGACTCACCAATTCAGAATTGATCGCTGCATGTTACTTCATTCAGTCATACTGACATAGCATATTTGCAGAGCATTTCGATTTATCTTACAGACTGAACAATTTATCATATAGACAGAGCATTTCATTTTATCTTAAACACATAATTGATCATATTTACAAACTCGTATTGTATCATTTTGACAGACTCTTCCATAGTTGAAGACTCACCCATATTTACCTACTTAAATTTTATCATTTTGACAGACTCAGCCATAGTTGATCATATTTACAAACTCACTAATACAGAATCAAGATCATATTTACAAACTCACCAAGGTATATACCAAAAATAATCCAAAATTTTACGAAAAACCTAACAGCAAATAAATCCCAGCAGCATTTATCTCAACTAAACCAAAATATAACAAAGTATAGTTAAATAAACAAACAATATTCACAAAATAAACCATAACATTCACAAATTCTATCTCAAACCTAACAGCAAATAAATCCTAGCAGCATTTATCTCAACTGAACCAAAATATAGCAAAGTATAGTTAAATAAACAAACAATAATCACAAAATAAACCACAATTATAAAACAAAAATTCACAAATTCTATCACAAACCTAACAGCAGTTAATTCCCAGCAGTATTTATCCCAGCAATGTATAGTTAAAAAATAGTAAGAGATTAAGATTTTTTTATTATATCAAGAGCTTCGTTTATTTATACTTAGCGAAGAACCTAGCCTCATAAGCCCGAAATCTCTTCGCACTAATTGATTCAGGATCCCACACCACATATTCTCCAGAGTCAGGAACTCGGTTCTCCCTCTCTCGTTTACGCTTTTCTTCCAACCTTTTTATAAAAGCATTTAACTTCTTAGTGCAAGATGATTCCGGCAGAACAGATCTGCAACCCTCCTCCAAAACAGAAGGGATAATAGGCGGCATGTGGATCTCAGGTGATTTAGGAACACAAAGTGTACCATCATCGATCTCAGGAATATTTGGAAGACAAAGTCCACCATCATCGAACTCAGGAATAATAGGAAGACAAAGTCCACCATCATCGAACTCCGTTTCGTCAACTTCAGTCCCTAAATCATTAGGATCTAGGGAGTCGGGTACAATGATCTTTGGAGGAGGTGAATCTGGCCCAGAATCATCATCTTCCTCAACTTCTGAGGAACCGGCAATATACCATTCAAGAACACATTGTAAACATTCATTTCCGCAATTTGCATGGGACGGATTCATGGGTTTCTGGAGTATTAAGAAAGTTTCTGGTGTGAGGGAGATGATGGAGGCGATTTTAGAAGAAGGAGATAAAGGGTTTCTGATGTAGGGTTAGATGATGGAGGCGGTTTTAGAGAGGGAGAAGAGGGAGATGTAGGGTTTCGGCGTGAGGGAGATGATGGAGGCGGTTTTAGAGAGGGGGAGAAGAGAGGGAAAGTAGGGTTTCACTGTGAGGGAGATGGTGGAGGCGGCTGTAGAGAGAGGGATAAAGTAGGGTTTTCTGAATTGTAGAGAGAGAGAGAGAAGTTGGTGAGGAGAAAGAGGCGGAGGGAGAGGGAGATATATAGGGTTGGGGATTTAGGGTTTTTTGAAATGGGTATGATGGGGGTATATATGGGCTGGGTTAGAGATTTTGGAGGGAAGGGTTAGTAAATGGGTTAGGATAATTGTCGTCTTCCCTTTAATCTGGCAGCTCACCTCGCTTAGCTGGGAAAGGAAGCTGAAGATGACCCATTCGGTGACTTTTGCGGTCGCCCTCACTGAACCGACTTGAATCTGAACTACGATTGAGTTAGTTATTTAATTGTGCTAGAAATAGATTAGGGTAGATATTTGTGTTGATTAGATGGTGGGCCTATAATGGACAATTGAGTAAATATGATGGTTTCATAAGGGTTAAAGGGTCATTTTTTTGTCTTTATTTAGAAAGTGGTAGAGTGGAAATGAATGGATTAAAATGGTAAGATGGTAGAGTGGAGTTGAAGGGAGGAAGTACAAAGTAACTCTTTAATTAGTTTCAAGATCTAGTTACATGCATACAATATAAAATGAAATAGAGGAAGAAAAATGTTCCTCACATTGAGTATTATCCGAGTATGGGCACAAGTACAAGACACCTTCTTGTACATGTTCTTGAGCAGTTGAGCTAGATGATTTAGGATGAATTTCTAAAAGCTTTAAGAATAGGAAACCTCCTATAAGTTGCACCTAAACTTACCCTTAATCTCTTGAATATTGTTTTACTAGAACAACAAACAAGATTCCCTTAAACCGAGTACAAGACACTTGGAATTTCTACCTTAGAAACTCAAGTTCAAGCTACAAACACAAGTTCTATAAAACTTCTAAAGTTTCTAAGTGTTTTTAGATTTCTAGTGAGATGTAGTATATATTTTGATATGAGATTGACAAGTGAGTAAACAAGAGGAAAAACATCCTCTTATTTACCCACTAAAGCCGGCACCCCCTTGGGAAGGGAGGGCATGCTTGGCTTTTTGTCTTAACAAGGTGGTAGGGTGGCTATAGGTATGTAGGGTAGTAATCATTATGTTTATGCCTTAATTAGAAAAATTAATCAAAACATAAACTCCACCTCGTGCCCTACCAAAACCGGTGCACCCATGTTAATATGGGTGTCCATTTTATTTTGTGATTTTGTCAATTGTCACACATGTGACATGTGACATGTTATCTTATAATATAATTATGTATTTAACTAATTTAAATACAATTTCATGTCAAATAAATTAAACTTAACATTTTGAGTAATAATTTATGATCGCATATATATAAAATGGGTCATCTCATATTTGGTTGATATGATCTACAACTAATTGTAATTATGATCAACCAATCATGCTTATCTCAAATGTTTCATAAACATTAAGCATTCTAATATAACAATTATATTATTTAATCTTATTTAATCATATTACAATAAGATATATTTCTCACTTGTAAACTTGTTCTGTTTAAGGGATTCATTAATCTGTATCAAAATACAATTAATTAACTTTCTTGATTAGGGAATCGTCCTTTCGGTGTGACCTCAAGGGATCAACTGATCACCACCGTCATACGACAATATCGTCACACTCTAGTAAGCCAATCGTTACCGATTAATGTGGATCAGTTGACTATAATGTTAATCATCCCTTTGTATTCTTGTGATACGAATTTCGCAGCGGAATAAAGTAACAAAGATATGTGATTAACGAACTAGACCTATAGTTCGATAATCGTGAGTCAAACCAAGACCTATTGATTTGATACTCGAAGAACTACGCAAGAAAACGCGATCTTACGAAGCCAAAAGAATTGCACGCAACAACTCAAGAAAGTTTCACACACAGTGAGTTTTGTTTTCGACTTTGAATGCCTTTCTTATTCTAAGTAACTAGCTTAAATAGCCAAAGAGACAATTGAAAAGTCTCTTATCATCCTAAGAATTAACTAGCTAAATTAAGGAGAATTAACTAGCTAATTACAACCATTAAACTCAACAAAATAAATAACACAATTAACTACATAGGTATTAATTTCCTCCACCCTTTGATTAGCAAAATGAAATAACTTAATAAACTATGCTAGTCAGACTCAAACAAAGACACCAAATAAACGTATTGTTTCAAGCTCGCAAGTCCAGCCATCGTAGTTGCTACGGACCTAGCCATTTCCGTATCATTTATTACATTTCGGGTTAGTGTTTGAAAACGCGTCAAACAATAACAAGGAACTGATTGAAACTCGACAATCAAAAGTTTTTTTCTTTTTTTCTTATCTTGTGGTGTCTTTTACTTGACAAGCTTCACTGCTATATATAGCCTTACAATAAAGCAAAAAGAATGTCAAAAGCCTAGCTATTAAGAATAACAATTATTAAGAAAATTTATTAATAACATAATGACAAACAATGAATCTACCCGAGCGATGAATCTAGACAAGCAATCAAATTCGCATCATACTCCCTTTCTTTGAAAAGAATCGACCCGATTCTTGAAATCATTTAATCCCCCGGGATCGTCGTAGGTGCTTTCAAATGAGAATAAACCAACATGTTTTACCTTTTTTTTTTTCGGATACAGAGTACTCGACGAGCCGGAATTTTTTTTTTTTTTTTAGAACAGTTTTTTCGGGTGAACAGTACTCTGACGAGAACAGTTTTTTCTATTTTTTTTTTTTTTGCGGATGAAAAGTACCAGACGAAAACAATAATTTTTTTTTTTTGGATGAACAGTACAACGAGAATAGAATTTTTTTTTTTTTTTTTTTACTTCCACCCCTTGAAAAACAAGTTACTAGAAGATGCTCTAGAGATCAAAACCGATTAAATTTCTAGAGATCAAAACTCGACAATCAAAAGTTTTTTTCTTTTTTTCTTATCTTGTGGTGTGTTACAAAACAAGCTTGACTGGTTATATATAGCCTTACAATAAAACAAAAAGAATGCCAAAAGCCTAGCTATTAAGAGTAACAATTATTAAGAAAATTTATTAATAACATAATGACAAACAATTAATCTACCCGAGCAATGAATCTAGACAACCAATCAAATTCGCATCATACTCCCTTTCTTTGAAAAGAATCGACCCGATTCTTGAAATCATTTAATCCCCCGGGATCGTCGTAGGTGCTTTCAAATGAGAACAAACCGACATGTCTTACTTTTTTTTTTTTTTTTTTTTTTTTTTTTTTTTTTTTTTTTTTTTTTTTTTTTTTTTTTTTTTTTTTTACTACTTCCACCCCTTGAAAAACAAGTTTCTAGAAGATGCTCTAGAGATCAAAACCGATTAACCCTCGAACTACCTCGCTCGAGTTTAACCCTTGAATTTCAATCGCAATCAGAATTTCAACACTTGAATTTGATACGCCTAGGACCGTCTTGAATTTAAGGAAATCAAGAGCCTAAGCTCTGATACCATATGATACGAAATTTCGCGGAAGCGATTTATAGAATAAAGACTGATAATAAAAAAAGGGATATTTGCTTTGAATTCCGTCAAGAACTCAAAACAATGGGATATTTGCTTGAACTATGCCTATAATTCGAACAATGGTGAACTATAATCAAGACCTATTGATTACATTTCGGGTTAGTGTTTGAAAACGCGTCAAACAATAACAAAGAACTGATTGAAACTTGACAATCAAATGATTTGCTTTTTTTTCTTATCTTGGGTGTGTTACAAAACAAGCTTGACTGACTATATATAGCCTTACAATAAAGCAAAAAGAATGACAAAAGCCTAGCTATTAAGAGTAACAATTATTAAGAAAATTTATTAATAACATAATGACAAACAATGAATCTACCCGAGCAATGAATCTAGACAAGCAATCAAATTTGCATCATCTTGTTAATGAGGTTTAATTAAGTGATCGCACTATTGTTGAGACACTCACTCCAACACTAGCAACATAGTTAACATGGCAACAAGCAACTTTATCAAATCAATTAATGGTATCTAAAGATGTAAATGGGGCGGGTATTGGCGGGTCTCACCTCACACGCTCGCCCACTTGGGGCGGATGCGGGTAATGATTTGATAGGTGGTGGATATCAAATGTGTTATTTGTCGCGGGTCGTGGGGTGGGTATCAAATGTATTTGTCGCGGGTCATGGGGTGGGTGCGGTCGTGCGGGTATCACATGAGACTCGCCTCATATCCACCCCGCCCCACGCTCACCACGCTCTGCATGTCCCCGCCCCATTTATAACCACCTTACCCATCTCCGACTCACACTATTATATATAATAAGTATATTATAACAAATAAAAAATGTAATAACTTCAAAACATAAAGTTCAAACTAACCAAAAAGAGAAATCTCATCATTGCATGAAATATTATGCCGCTTTTTTGCTACTTTATTATCTTGTAACTATTTGGAGTTGCGCAAGTTAGTGCATGTATTAATTGAATGCTAGAGTATTTCATAACACTTTATGTAGATGAATTTGTCAAAGTTGTATGAGATTAATAAGTTTTAGATTCAAGAATAACATTTTAAAAAAAATTATGAGTAGAAAAGGAAATTTGGCGAGTCAAGGGTATCCGCATGGCGGTTGCAGGTTTGAGTAGTTCTACCTGCATGGGTCGTAGGGCGAGCGTAGATACGCATTATAATTCGCAGATATTAGCGCGAGTTATTCTTCCTCCGCACTCACACCGTTCCATTGACATCCCTAAATAGTACTCCCTCCGTCCTGGTCATTTGTTTACCTTTGCTTTTGACACAATTATTGAGGAAATGGTAGGGGACCATTTGTGGTGGTGTTTGGTGGATGCTATGTGGACAATGGTCCCATTGTGTGATCAAATTATTCATAGATTACCTTCCTAATATAGAAAGATAAACAAATAAATCAGACACCTTAAAATGAAAATGGTAAACAAATGACCGGGACGGAGGGACTATGATTCAAGTTTCGTTAGCATCAAATTTGACCGTACAAACTTCGTTTATAGAGAGTCGAAATCACGAATTCTAGACGAGTGAAGACAGTTACCAGTTACCACACTCACCCCTCCTCCATCAGTTCATCACCCTCACCTCTCTTCTTCCCTCTCCCCTTCATCCCCTTAAAACTCCATAAATACCATTAACATATAACAATGGATTCACCAACAGAATCAAAGAGCTGGAGCATATACGGCCGCAAAGAAATCACCTCTAAATACAACATCCACAATCGCATTGGTTCCGGCGCTTATTCCGACGTTTACAAAGCGTCACGAATATCCGACGGTTTAACCGTCGCACTTAAGGAAATCCACGATTACCAGAGCGCCTTCCGCGAGATCGACGCCCTAAAGGCATTACAGAATTGCCCAAACGTCGTCGTTTTGATCGAGTTCTTTTGGAATGAAGACGAGGATGCTGTTCTTGTCTTAGAGTATTTACCGACGGATTTAGCGTCGGTTATTTCCGACGGGAAAAGGCGTCGGGAAAAAGAAAGTGGGATTAGTGTTGGGGAAATTAAACGGTGGATGATCCAGATTTTGCTTGGGGTTGATGCTTGTCATAGGAGTAATATTGTTCATCGAGATTTGAAGCCTTCTAATTTGCTTGTTTCTGCTCATGGTGTTCTTAAATTGGCTGATTTTGGTCAGGTTTGTTTTTTAATATCCTAAATTCGGAAAATTGTTGTGGTTTCGATTGATGATTCATGTCAGCCGACCCCAAATATTTAGGATTAAAGGCTCTCATGTTGTTACACTTGCTCAAGTTTGAGGATTTGATTTTTTTACCCTCTTGTTATCATTTAAAACTAGCATTATCCGTCTTAAGTAGATGACTCAAATACATACCAAATCAACCCACTTGTTACCTAGCATATACCAAAAGTTTTGTCAATATTACCACCATTTGGCAGTATTTGACCGTCTTAAAGCTTAAGACGGACACTGATGGGCACATGGATAGTGCCCATCTTAAGCAAGACTTACTAATCTTACGTGGTTACATTTTAGAAAAATTACACTTGAATGTTGAGTTTACAATGTGATTGTTATAAAGTTTGAAACTTTTGTATGAAATACATATTATGGGATTGCTGATTTGTGAGTTATGAAATTTGATGCTGCTATATTTTCAGGGCTGTACTGATGATGGTGATGTTGAGATCTGTTGACTCGAATCTGCTCGTAGTTTGATTAAATATTTTCATAAGCTTATAGAATTTGATTAATTAGGCTGTTTCAGTTTGAAAAAAATTGAAACTTTTTGGATATATTGAACTGGGTGTCTCTTACTTTGGCAGTGTCTGCTATGATATGCTAACACAATTCTTTGGCGGGTTTACACTAAATTATTGTGTTCTGAATACTTGTCTTTCTCTAGAATGGCGGTATTTTATGTTATGCGCTGCTTCTAAGGAGAGTTATAGTGACTGTGTTTAATCAATTGTCTTACGGGTAGGACTGACTGCTTTTTCAATTATCACTTCTCAGGCAAGAATTCTTTTGGAGCCAGGCTTTCCTAGTTCCACTGATGACCTGCAACATAATCAGCACACTGTCCCGTCCGAAAGTGAACCAGGTACATCCAATGACTTGGTCCAACAGGCTCGTGCAAATGAAGACCAAGGTGATGCCAACAGAGAGCAACTCTTAAGAACCTTGGTTGAGCGAAAAGAGAAAAACCCGAGTATAGATGATATTGATAAGGAATCCAATGTCCCTGATGGAGATTTTTCCTGTCTTGCTACTTGTACTGCTAGTGAAATCGAAGACGACTTCGGAGGTTCATACTCATGTGACCCATATGAAGGTGTCGAGGATAACCATGGCCTATTAACTTCATGTGTTGGGACCCGATGGTTTAGAGCTCCCGAGTTGCTCTATGGGTCCACAAACTATGGTATAGAGATCGACCTTTGGTCATTAGGATGCATTTTTGCAGAGTTATTGAGTTTAGAACCCCTTTTTCCTGGAACTTCAGATATCGATCAGCTAGCAAGGATTTTCAACACTTTAGGTAATTTAACCGAGGAGAACTTTCCCGGTTGCTCGAACCTCCCTGATTATAAAATGATATCATTTAATAAAATTGAGAAGCCGGTGGGCGTAGAAGGATGCTTGACCGGGCGGTCTACTGATGAAATCCTCATAGTTAAGAAGCTCTTGTGCTTTGACCCTGCAAGTAGAGCTACTGCAATGGAGTTATTGCATGACAAGTACCTCAATGAAGAGCCTATGCCTGTTCCTGTATCTGAGCTTAGAGTTCCTTCAATCAGGTGGGTCCCAGATGAGGATTCGCCCCGGGATTGGCATGATTATCGAGAAACTGGGTCGGATTCTGATTTCGATGAATTTGGTGGCGTGAATTACACAAAGACTGACACTGGGTTTTCTATTCGATTTGATTGAGAACAGTGAGCACGTTCTGATTCTTATACCTTCATGTAATCATGGAGGATGCATGATCAACAATTTTGAACTTTTCTGTTCTATGTAAGAATATGCAAAAAGAGCCATGTACTCTTCTCAGCTACTTTTGAAGGCATTTTTACAGATCTTAGTTCAGACCAAAATTTGTGTTTGATATAAAACTGATCGATGAGTGCCGACATATGTAATAATTGAGTAAAAGCCTTACAGTAAGATAATCACAGTGAAATGTTCCTGCGTTAGCAATGCAGTGAAACTTGAAAGATTGAAAGACACACTTGGCCAAAGAAAATACAGACTAAACCAAATTTATAAACCTTTTTGAATCAAATTGACAAGAGTTCAAGGGAAAAACAGCCCTTACACACTGTCACACACACAGACAAAAGAGAAAACAAAACCAAAAAAAAAACTCACATACAAATAAGTGGAGTTGTAGTTTGTACTTTACAGAAATGTTCTCTAAACCTAATAACAAACACTTTGATGTACCTGCAGGCTGCAGCATTGTGCGTAATGCCTACTTGGGGTTGCTAATTCCCTTCTTTAGTAAATTTCCGAACTTCCGGTACAATGGTTTCTTCTTCTTTTGCTGTTTGGAGTCAGAGTTGGACCCGTTTTCAGATGGATTTTTGTTCAGATCTGGGCTCTCAGCATTATCTGGCTTGGATTCAACTTCATCATCCAATGAACCCTCTTCTGTAGAAAATTCTCTGTCAACTTTATAGCTTTCCCACATTTTCCCTTCAGATTCCGGAATCTCAACTTTTACCTCCTCTTTATTCTCAGGTATCATAGATTTCCCATGAACTTCTTCCGGATAAACTATACCTTTCAGAAATGTATGCAATTCTTTTTCTCGGTGGGGTCCATTTTCTTCAGAAAATCCTACCACTTTAGGAAGCAAGTCGTAGTCTTTATCACTGTCTGAAATCCCGCCATTCTCGTTGCTTTGGTAACGGCTTTTGGCTTCTTCAAGTAATTTGGTAAGTTCATCAATTTTCAAGGCATTTGCATCTTCAGCGGCCCGTAACTTCTCATTTTCTCTCGTTATATTCTCGACTTTGTTTTCTTTAAAGTGTAGAGTTTCCTTCAACTCCAAACAATTAGTATCGGCTTTTTCAAGTGCTTCCTTTAAAGAGCCCGACTCTTCAGCCTTTTCTTCTGCCTCCCTAAGCAAGTTCACTAACCTCATTATTTCTTTCTCCAAGGAAGATTTCTCTTCTTCGGATCTCTTAAGACCATTCACAAGTTGTATCTCTTTTTGTTCCCACTCGGCCTTGGACTCCTCGTAACTCGACTCTAACTTCTCAGTTATCCTCATTTCTTTCGCCTCCCACTCCGTTTTTTTGTTTTCATGCTCCAACTTGGATTTTTCTAAAGTTTCAGTGAGATGATCAATTTCCTGCTTTGCCTGATCGAGCATGCTCTCATACTTGTCATTTGAGGCCTTCAAGACCACCTTCAAATCTTCCATTTGAACGTCCAACTCCAATTTAGATTGGTCCACTGTGCTAGTCAAACGATCAATCTCTCGTCTTGAATCTCCAAGCATGGCCTCATACTTTTCACTCGTTCCCTTTACAACCAATTGAAGATGTTCTATCTGAGTCTCAAAATTTTCATGCTCGGCTTGACTTGAGACCAACCTTTCCTTGGCCTCCCGTGCTTCACTAGAAACTTCATGCAAAGCACATGCCAGGCTCTCCATAGCCATCTTGCTATTCTCCTCTTCTTTTTTTAACCTTTGCACCTCATTTAAAAGAGTATTCTTTTCCTCTAGGAGATCTTGAACACTAGAAGCCGCCAACCTCTCATGCTCCAAAGATTGTGCCTTCTCCTCCTTCATAGTCTCGAGTTCAGACCTCATTGATTCAATCACCATTGCTGCTTCGTTAACCTCCTCTTTTGCTTTCCTAACACGACTTTCTGATCCCTCCAAATCTTCTTTCCGGTTCTTGAGTGAGATTTCTAACAAGGACACCTTCTCTTTAAGAGCATCAACTTCACATTCCGCCTTGTGAAGCACGTCACTGTTTCCCTCCAATTGTTTCATAACTGACTCCAATGATTCTGATGCAGATCTTTCCAATCGAGTTGTTTCCACCAGCTTGTGCTCCAACTCCTCGGACCTCCTCTTCCACTCATCCAGTGAATTCAAAGCATATGATTCAGCCATCCTTGCTGCCTCTAATTCAACATTCATCAATTCATATGAATCTTCCATCTGGGTCAATCTCTCCTGGAAACCCTTCGAAACTTGTAGTTCTTGCTTCAGAGAATGCAACTCTAATTCCATCTCTCTCATAATTTCCTCGGTTAACTTCTCTCTTTCAATCATCTCCTCCACCATACTCTTACCCTCCTCGAGCTCAGTGACAGTCTGCTCATATGAAGCCTCCTTCTCAGCCAACTTAACCTCCAACATCTGAGTCTTTTCAAGCTCTTGTTTTACAAAATCAATCTCTGACTTTAGTTCAGTGACAATGATGTCGTGAGTCTTCTCTCTATCGGCCAAATCTTGTTCTGAGGCCTTCGCCTTCTCAAGATCTTGGTGCAGAGAATCCAATTTTGATTTAAGTTCTTCTATTGTCTTCTCATAAGACTTCTCACAAATCTTTGCCTTCTCAAGATCCTGATCCCGTGAAGCCAATTCCACGGTCATATCAGACACAATCTTCTCATACGACTTCTCCTTCTGAACCAAGTCCTCTTGACATGCCATTGCCTTATTAAGCTCTTCTCTGAGTGATTCTATTTCTGATTTCATATCCACCAAGTTCTTCTCATAAGATTTTTCCTTCTCAATAAGCTCTTGCTCAAAGCTTTTAGCCTTTTCAAGCTCTTGCCTCAATTCCACAACCATCCCGTTTTCGAAAGTTTCATCCTTCACCTTCGACTCAAGCAAGTCCTTCAATCTCACAAGCTCGGAAGAGAGGAACTCAACCTTCTCGGCATGAACCTCAGCAATTTTGGTGGCGTCATCGGCGTGGGCAAGAGCCTGGTTCTTGGTCTCAATAACCAAGGCTAGCTCTTGTTTGACTTTTTGGAGCTCTTCCTTAGCATTCACAAAACTAGCTTTATCGTCTGAGAGCAGTTGACTCCTCAAAGATTCTAGCTCCTTCTTCCACTCCTCTTCTTTCTTTTGAGAAGCATCAATAGCGGCTTGTTCCAATTCTACAGCCCGGAAATTCTCAATCTCGGAAGACTCTTCCGCTCGCTTTTGAGCCACCAAAGCCTGCTGGAGCTTCTCGTTGGCTTCATCAGCTATTTTCTTAGCCTCTTTCAAATCATTTAATGCCTGACCCTTTTCTTTTTCAGACAGAGCCAACTTCTCTTTTGCTTTCTTCAAATCATCTTGTGCAGCTTGTAACTGGGCCTGCAGCTCTGACGGCTTATTTATCCGTGGCTGTGGTTTCTGATTAGAACAAAAACAAGTGTAGTTTAGAAATAAACAAAACATATGTAATCCTCTGCAATATGTAGAACTCCATATAAACGGGTTACGCCACACCCGCAAGAAGAGAGAGAAAGTTCACTACACTTTACAAGAGGCTCTATCTCAAAACCAATGGATTGAGACGAGTAAATCCTCGGTTTATAAAATGGTGAACTCTTTACTCTTCTATCAACGTGGAACACTCATGTAGTCATGTGCAAGTAAACTGTGAAACAGAACATAATCAAAAGTTCTATAAACATTCTCGAAATATGTGAGATCCCACATAAAGCAAGCCCGGGATTCAGCACGTCTAAGACACGCCCACAAAGAGGAGAGCAATAATAGAAAGTATTTAAACACAATCAAAGTTATTTCCACTGTTACCAATCAATTTCTACATCCGATTGTAGACCAAGCATTTGCTAGTCAAAGATAATAATCATGTGCATTTCATCACACGATATTCAGATTGCTACCAACCTAGACTTGATGAACGGAAAGTTACTCGGCTTACGGAAAAGGACATACAACCATTCACCATTATACGAAATTCAGTAATTGACTACAATTCTAAACAAAAGTTTAGTAAAAGAGTTTTTAACATACATCTGATGTAGACACCCGAGGAGAGGATCGACTAACTGGCCTACTTGAAGTAACGGGCCTTGGAGACCCCCGATCAAACGAAAATCGTGAATTAGTAGAAGAAACCGAATCAGCATCCGACTTGAGTGATGCTGAACTTCCTAATTTGGTCCTAGATGTAGTAGATGACGATTTGCTGACAGGAGTCTGAAATAACCCGCTCCTACACATAATTCAGCAACATAATCATCAGACTTACACTTGTACTCAAGGCAAAATTTCGAAATGCAAGTTTCTCAGAGAAACACTCCAATCAACAGTTTCAGTAATATATCTAGTAGTTCAACACTATAATGATCACACTTGAACATCAAAACAAATTTAGGAAAATACAATACTAAAAATGTAAGTTACATGGATAAATAATTAACATGCCATTAACATAATTAAAATAATTTGGAAGTGGCATTTAGAAGGTAGATCTAAACAAAATTTAAATTCTTCAGAAATAATTTTGATTTGGGTTGCCATTATTTCATCAATTTTATCATTGAAACAACCAAATTCAATTATAGAAACTACCCATCTTAAATTTTTGATTCATCATTCTTAAAATTCTTACGGTATTACAATATAACACAATTAATCAATAAAAATGAAGTAATACCCTAAAAAGAGCACAACTTGATTGTCTTATGATAATGAATAAATGATCATCATAACCACAACAAGATCAGATAAAAACAAAACAAAAAACAGCATACAAATGAAACAAAAAAATAAACTAAGCAATTAATATAACAAAACATGACAATTTACAAAATATAACTGAAACCCAAATCAGATCTAAGAACATTATTACTAAAATTGTGAACTTACTTTGTTTTTGAAGCCATATTGCTCTCTGAAAATCAAAATTTAAAACCAGTAACACAAGTTAAATTGCAAACTCTTTTACCAAATGAAAAAAGTTGCAATCTTTCTATTTATGTGCTGCTAAATTTCTGACAATGCAAAGGGAAAGATTGTTGTTGGATAAAAAGATGAGATATTTGCAGAAATAACCATGGAAATCATGCGGTGTGTTTAATTTTTTTTCCCCCACCAAAAAGAGAAAGTGACAGGAAGTATACATATAACTATATAAGTAGCATATACTGCTATAGTTTTATATACTGTACATCAGTTGTTAACTTATACTTCCTCCGTTCCATTTGATTGTATACGTTTGCTTTATCACGTATGTCAATGATCATTTTCTTTTGTTTATATCTTTAGTTACGTATTATTAAAAATTATAAAAATTTGAAATTAATATTGTACTCGCTAAGACAATTTAAACAAGATCTCACATGACTATCTTTTATGTTATATATTAAAAGTTGTATTAAAGATTATCTTCACTTATGAATAGTGTCCAAAAAGCAAACGTATACAACCAAATGGAACGGAGGAAGTACTGTACTTGTTAAACATGTTTAAGACCGATTTCTATTGAAGACGGATAATATTCGTTTACATGATAAAGACGGGTCAAATATCATGAATAGGACAAAAAAAAAGTTTCCAGATATTAAAACTAACAAATTATTTATCCTATCTAATTAAATGAGGTAATATTTAATTAGTTTTATTCTTAAGACGGATATATCTATTAGAGGAGAGACTCGACTTGGTGCATTCCTTTTTATTTCAGTTTCACTTTTGTGTATTTGTCTACCGTTTCAAGTGACTGAAGTCAGTGAGCGAGCTACTTCTAGTCAGTGGACCGACAAATAGTGAAATAGGTCATTTTCATATGGATAGGGTTTTTTTATTTGAGAAAGGTTGGATTGGGAATTGGATTTGGTTTATTTTAAAATGATGTTTTCATTTGTATTATCGCACTTGGTAAACTCTCGCTCTCCATCCATTTTATATTTTTCTACTTTTCTTTTTGAATTATGTCTTTAAACTTCCTCATTAGAATATTTTCTATTTCGTATGTTAGAGTAATAATCTAATACTAATATTAAACACATGTAAATTCACTGACATGTATTTTAAACATGTGCATTTAAATATAATTGTTCTAAATTATAACGAAGGGTGTATCACCCCATCACCCTCTGAAAAGTGTCAGTAAGTAGATTATACTTCTGATGTACTACCACAGATAATGTAGTTTTCGAGCTTTACAATAAAGTTTTTGAGTTTATTAATTTGAACATTAAGCTCAAAAAAGTTACAATAAAACTCAAAAAGCATTATATATAAGATGTAAAATGTAATTTATAAACTTTAAAAAGCTCGAAAAAAATGCACAAAAACTCAAAATCATACTAGTCTGAGGTAGTACATCCGATGTATAATCTTTCGTACTTGTTTTCATCTTGACTATTTAAGTTAGATCTCTTATATTTAAATAATTTGATCATTATTAATTATAAGACCCGTTCAATAAAACTAATACTATATAAATACAAATTTTAGTTAAGCAATTTATGATTTGGCTTTTCTTTAAAAAGGAGTGTCATAAAAACAATTTCATTTTCTCTCTTGTAGTCCTATAACACCTAGGGCGAGGTTAAAAGGAGGGTAACTCAAACTTAACACATTTATTGAGCTCTATATATATTTTATATTAAATTGTTAAAAAAAACTTGTATCTTAAAATAAAAATTAAGATATTTTACATGGCAGTTACCAATATTAAATATTTTTTTAATAGGTATTATTAAAATAAAAGTTTATGTTATTTGTTTATTTAATAATTTAATTGGTAATTATCGATGAACAACCACTATAAATAAGACCAACTTGTAACCACAAAATACCATTTTACGATAAATTTATACCAGCAAATACCAACTTGTTAACACATAATATGAGCTATCTTCAACTGGAAAATATAAGCTATCCTTAACGGACAACTGGTCAATAAAAAAAAATAAAAAAATAGCCCAAATGATACGGATAATCCCATTATAATTCTTTATAAATCCAAAGATTTTTTTGTTAGGAAGTACCTAATATTTAGGGTCGTTTGCACCAAGATACCTAATATTTTATTTTTTGCCCAGGAGTACCTAATATTTATGTTTTGGTTGCCGCATGGTACCAAAGGCACGTTGACGTCAAAAAAGTCAAACTCTGTCACTTGATTAACATATCTTTTTAATTAATTGTTACTCCCCCCCCCCCCCCCCCCCCCCCCCCCCCCCCATTTTTTACATTTCCCTTCAAAAACCAATTTACTTAAGTTCTTCTCTTATCAACCCATTTTCATTCTTATCCCCATACTCCATAGCCAATATAATTAACATTCAATTAGTAACCCCCTTGTCTCAAAACCAATCAATCATCATTAACCACCTCCGACCACCCTCAATCTATCACAACTTAGGTTAATAAGGAGATGATGGGTTGACTATGGAGATGAAGATGAAGTTGGAGGTTCTGGAGAAGTTGTGTTGATTGGGAGGTAATGTGGTTGCGAGGAGTGGATGTTGGGTTGATTTAGAGAGTAAGAGGTTGTTAGAGATCAAAGTGAAGAAAAAAAGGGGTTAGATTGGGTAAGAAGAGATATGAATGTTGGATTGGAGGTAAAGGTGGTGAAAATGAGTATTATGTTTAATAACTATTTAGTTTAAATTAAGTTATTATAGAGGTAAATTATACTCCCTCCGATCCAGACCAATGGTAACACTTACCATAAACGGACGATCCACACCAATGGTAACATACCTTATTTGGCACACAACATTACTATGTTATCGTTATTCCCATTTGAAATTTACACAAAATGCCATTATATGGCCCACCTATCAACCCCACAATTAAACCCATAATTACATACCCCACATACTTTTTTCTTTTTTACCCCTCATTTTTCCACCTTTTCTTAAATACTTCAATTTCCACCATGTTACCATTGGTGTGGATCGGAGGGAGTAATAATTAGGGTTGCATCATGATTTTCCGTCAAGTCAAGACGGAATATTGACATTTTTTTACGGAAAAGTAAGTTGGTACTAGCTAGCAACGAAAACATAAATATTAAGTAATCCTGGGTAAAAAAATAAAATGTTAGGTATCTTGGTGCAAACGACCCTAAATGTTAGGTACTCCGTGACAAAAGACCCTAAATCCAACTTAAGTATATTTGAAATAAACGATTCACAAGTTCACTTGCAGAGTTACAGTACATACCCTTAGCTACACCACCTCACTATGATCATTCTCATTCTCTTTCTCTCATATTTTATAACAATGACTCTTTAATTAAGGCCCTGATTTAATACCGATGATATCCAGTTAGGTTCATATTTATGGGTTGCGAATGAAGATGATCGTGAATGAGTGACGTGGTTGTACCAACAAGGTTGTGTTTACGACTTGGGGACAGTGTACCAACAAGGTTGTGTTTACAACTTAGGGACAATGTCGTCGTTGGAATTGAAAAATGACTCGGTGGATTGGGTTCAAGGTGAAAGAGACAATTTTAGTGAATATTTTCGATGGATTCCGCATTCTTTTTCATAATTTATTAATATAACTAATTTTGTTTCCCCCCGGTTTAGCTCCAGGTATGAACATTTGTTTTATGCTCCCTCTCATTGTTTTGGAGAACACTTAAAAATAAATGGAAAAGGATAGAAAAATGAGAGGGATCAATTCCGTAACTCGGATAAGGCTAGATTTGTACTTTAAAAAAATAGTATTGGAACAAATTATACAAAACTCATTAGCGTATGGAAATGATGATTGCTTAAATGTTCTTCAATGCTTCTAAAAAATAATAGAAGACGTGCAAAAATTAACCGAATAGTCTACATATTCATTTCCTCTTGCCTTTCAAGTTTTCAAATGCCTTTTATTAACAATGTCTTCAATGTCTCAATATATCATCGATTTTTTTTATCTCACCTCTTGTTTAATGTATGAAATTTGAGATACTCCGTGTTCAAAGAAGGGTGGTAGGGGTGTTCATTGATGCAGTACCAGATCAGACCAGACCAGACCGAACCAAACTCTCTAGACCAAATACCAAATAAGGATTAAATGGTGGACCGCGAACCAGACCATAATAATATTGGTCTGGTCCGGTCTGGACCAGAAAAACGTGTGGACTGGGCCGGACCGGACTAGACCAAATGGACTGAATATGACTGTTGGACATAGTGTAATATTTAAAATTAGATCTCGAGAAACTCGTAACGATCAAAATAAGCAATATTATATTTTTACTAGGTTTAATTACATAATTAAATATATATCCTATAATATGTGTAAACAAAGTAGGATATAAAACATGTTAGTATGTGACTCGTATGTCGCTTACGGTATGTTGGAGTTTGATTAAGACTTGAATTCTTTGGTTTAGTTTCCTAAGTTAGTTTAGGAATAGTTTGTTTATTATTATTTATTTCCTAATTTGATTAGTTTTAGTTAAGGTAGCTTAATATATAAACACTACCTTAGCCTAGCTATTCTTTAAGGAGAGATTTGTGAGGCAAACACATTGAGAGTTTTAAGAGGCAGATCTAGAAAAACACCGTGCTCATCTTTTGTAATTTGTAATTCTCCCGACATAGTGAAATATCTTCCCTCGCCCTTGTGGACGTAGCTATCACATTAATAGTGAACCACATAAATCTTGTGTCTTTTATTTATTGCATCTACTCCAAGACGCTTCCGCGCACAACAATTGGCACCAGAGCTTTGTGTTTTAGATCCAGGAGGAGAAGATGTCAAGTGAGACTATAAGAATTGAGAAGTTCGATGGGAGGAATAGTTTTGCACTATGGCAGTTGAAGATGAGGGCTTTGCTAAAAGAAAAGTGTATCTGGAAACCCTTGACGCAGGGTTTCTCCACGAAGGTTAAGAAGACCGAAGCTTCTGCTTCGGGTGTTGAACCTAGGATGATTGAGACGGAAGATCCTGCCTTGGTAACAATGGAGGAGAAGGCTCATTCATCGATCTTGTTGAGTTTGTCAGACAATGTCCTAACCGAGGTAGCCGGTGAGTTTTCTGCTGCGGGTTTATGTCTGAAGTTGGAGAGTTTGTACATGACAAAGTCACTCACCAATAAGTTATTTTTGAAACAGCGTCTGTTCTCTTTCAAGACGCAATTAGGTATGTCACTTCATGATCATCTAGACAAATATAATACTATATTACTAGATCTGCGTAATATAGATGTTAAGATTGGGGGTGAAGATGCTGCTTTAATTCTGCTGGTTTCTTTACCTGCATCATATGAGAATTTTGTGGATCCTTTTGTTCTTGTTAAAGAAACATTAACCCTAGAGGAAGTGAAGTCAACACTTTGCACTAAGGAGTTGCGTCAAAAGGCAACTGTTGACTTAGGAGACGGATCAGGGGCAAGCTTAGTTTTTAATCAGGCTAAGAAAGGTGGATCTTCTAAGAAAAAGGCTAAGGCTAAATTTCATGACACCAATAATGCTACTAATTCTGTTATCTGTTTTCTATGTAAAGAACCCGGGCATAAAAGACCTAGTTGTCTTAAGTTGAAAGCTAAGTCTAATGCGGCTGTAGTTCAAAGTAAGAATACAGAGTACGATTCTGAGGCGGACTATGCTCTTGCGGTTGATTATATTCATTCTATTGATCGTTGGATTCTGGATTCTGGTTGTTCTTATCATATGTGTCCACACAAGCATTGGTTTAATACTTATGAGTCCTCTAATGGGGGTCACATTGTTGTTGGTAACAAAGCTACTTGTGAGGTAGTGGGTATAGGGTCGATCAAGGTGAACACTACTGAGGGTAAGATTTGTGCTTTGACTAATGTGAGACATGTTACAGCTTTAGGAAAGAATCTTATTTCACTTGGTGCATTAAGTGATTTAGGATATGAGTTCCGGGGTAAAGGGAAAAATTTGTCTATCATGAAGGGTTCTAGTTTGGTGCTGAAAGGTTTCAAACAAAATACCTTGTATGTCTTACAAGGTGAAACACTGACTAGTTCTGCAGTTTGTGCGTCCGTTGATGATCATTATTTATACACATATTTTATGCTTCCCTTAGATACATATAACTCGATTTATTGTCTTTCCTTGCTTATTTTTATGCTATTTTAGCTAGAATATCGATTTTGCCGCTTCTATTATGGTTTAATGCAGATTGGATGCATTTAGAGCTTTTTGAGTTGGTATGGAGCATAGCGGAGTCGGATCGTAGAAGGTTAGGCATGAAAATCGAGAGCAATGGAGAAGAAATGAAGAAAATCGTCGAAGAAACAAGCCATTTTGAAGGTTGCTCGATCGAGCAACACTGTCTGCTCGATCGAGTCGGGCTAAAGGTTGCTCGATCTAGCAACATACCCTTGCTCGATCGAGCAACCCAGTTTTTGACAGTTTTCGGCTTTCCTAAAATTAGTTTAACCTAGTTAATTAGAGATTATTATAAAAGAAAAACTCGTCTTTCACAATTAGGAATGCTTTTATGCTTGAATATTAGAAAAACCTAATTTAGTTTGCTTTGCCTCTGGATTTTATCATCAAGACGATTGTCTTTAGTTTCAACTTGTAATCGGTATTCTTTAATCTTCCTTTGTTATTCAGTTAATTACCTTCTAGTTTTTTAATTATTCTTTGTTCATCCTTTCATAATTGTTAATCATGTTTACTTTATTTATTACCATTGTTATTAATATTGTTATGAATAGCTAAATTCCTTTCTAGGGTTGAAAGGGGATCTAGGATTGTTAGAAGGGGTAGATTAATTAATTGAATTGCAATTGCATGGTTATCGTTTGATTATCGTTTTAATTCTAGTTGTTTGATTACTGGCCAGGATTAATTAGATAGTCTCGCAAATTAGGATTAACATCGACCGGGTTAAGACTAAGATAGGCTACGATAATTGAATAGAACTCGTTTAATGATAGCGATTGCATGTTAAATTGTAGATCTAAAGGGCATAATTGAATCGACCGATCTTGTGACCTTAGATAACTTTATTGCATGATAGTTGACTACATCCTTACCCCTAAACAATAATCCTAGTGAGCCTGAGACCCTAGACTTTTAATCTTATTGTTTTCAACCTTTTATTATTAGTTGTTATTGTTTACTATTAGTTGTTATTGTTTGCTATTAGTTATTGTTATTGATTGCTTTTAGAATAGAAACACAATCTCAAAACCCAGAAAGTGTTACTATAGAGACAAACCTAGTTTAACAGATTAGAATACTACCGCCTCCCTGTGGATTCGATACCTTGCTTACCGCTGACTATTAGTTAGTTGTGATTTAGGTTTACTTTGATTAAGGAGACGCGACTTTACCCTTATCAAATTTGGCGCCGTTGCCGGGGAGGCAACAGTTTTCTATTTGTTTCTACTTAGTTTGTCTTTTTCGTCTCAGGGAACCTAAGTTCCTTGAGACAGTTCTCATTCTTTTCTTTAGTTTTTGTTTATGCCCAGGTGTTCTAGGTCCGATCTCGTACCCTACGATTCCGAACCAGAGAAGACTCTCCGAGCTAGACGAAACTTTTGGAAGGAAATTCAAGAAGCGGTTCACTTGAGTACGCTTGACACAGTTTACGCCGAATTCATCGCAGAAAAACCATCCTTAGAAGAGGATACACATATTTCTGCACCCACTACAACCATGCCTACTCTAGCCAGCCATTCGGAGCCTACCGTTGTATCTATTCCCAAGGGATTTAAACTCCCTACTACGTGTAATAACACCTTTGAGATTCGTCCATCCTATATCTCTTTGGTGGAGCGAAACATGTTTGGAGGAAGCCCTACTGAGGATCCTGCTAAGCATATGGAGAAATTCACTAACTATTGTTGCTCTATTCCTTTAACGGGTGGGGTGACACAAGATCAGATCAAGTTGGTATTATTCCCCTTTTCACTGCGAGACGGGGCAGAAGATTGGTTGAGTGAGTTAGATATGGATGCACTTGGCATCACCGATTGGAATTCTTTGGCTCTTGCATTCTATAAAAGATACTTTCCGCCACAGAAAACCAATGTCATTCGAAGCCAAATCACAAGTTTCAAACAAAGTCCCACTGAGAACTTCAATGAGACATGGGTTCTCTTCAAAAAGTTTGTCAAGTCTGTTCCACATCATGGTTTTGATACTTGGTTCTTATGCAACCAGTTTTACAATGAGTTATATGATGATCAGAGGACATTGCTAGATTTTGCTGCCAATGGAAGATTCCAGAATAACACTACTGATGCTAATGGTTGGAAATTGATTGATGAGATGGCTACTCACTTTGCTGAGTATGGAAATCCCAGGGGTAATTGATACGAGTATGGGTATGAGTCGACGGAGGGACGAATTCATTGAAAGTCGGAGATCAGTTTAATGCATACCCGATGATTATTTGGGGATGGGTAAATGAATCTCGGGATGATTAAATGTATCTCGAGCTTTCATTGAATACAGAACCGGGGCATGGGCATTGTGATACGAATAATGGTGAGCTTAATCACGGTGCACTGAAAAGTTGGAGGAATTGCTTGCATTATTCATTAGTTTTATTGTTGTTTTTATTATTAGACAAGACATTTAATTTGGTTAATTGTAGTTTATCATTAGCTTTGAATTACCTTAATTGGGCACTCTTAATGGTGACCTTTCGTTTGTACCCGTTGGCTATATAAACCTTGCTATGGGATTGAATAAAGACACAGAATGAATTAAGAAAAAAACCAAAAAGTGTTTCAATTGTATCGTTTTATTAACGTTTGATTGTTCTTTGAATTGATGCGTTCGATTCACCCTTGTTATTGTTTGACGCGTTTTAAAACTTTAACCCGATTCGTATTCAATAGGTCTTGAATACAATCACCATTGACGTAGCTATAGGTCTAGTTACGGCAAATATCTTTGTGTGTGTTATTCCGCTGTTTTATTTCACATCATATGGTATCAGAGCTTAGGCTCTTGATTTCCTTAAATTCAAGACGGTCCTAGGCGCATCAACTTCACAAAAAAAAAAAAATTACTGTTCACTGCTGAAGTACTGTTCATCCGCGGGAAAAAAAATTTACTGTTCACGGGTGAAACACTGTTCATCCGAAAAAAAAAATGGAACATTTAAAAAATTTCAATCACAAAAAAAGTTTATGCTTTTATGAAGAAATTCAAGAGGAGTCTGATTATTTCTTAAATCTAGATTTACCTCCGTTCTTTGATGATTTATATGAGCCGTTATTTTCTAAGGGTGAGGAGCATGCTGTTTATAATGATGGTTTTTCCATTGATTACAATTATCCTCCTATATTTGACGATTATAGTAAAGAAGACATGGTTGATGTATCTGCGAGGGAGTCGTTTTGTTCACTTGGCTCGAGTCACAATTTCGATATAGGGACTGCAAAACTGAACTTCTGCAAGAACATAATAAATCCTAACGGGTTTCTGAATTATCGCGATTATTGTTTGATTGATTTGAAGGTACGAGAGTATGTTTCAACGCTGAAAAATGAGATGCGTCTTGACATTAAAGGTGTGTTCGTTTTTTATCCGGGCATTGGACAACAAAGGAAAGGCACATGTTGTATCAAAATAGTAGCCCTTATCTCGACATTAGTAGGTACAAGAATTGGGGCAATTCTTTTTGAAGAAAGGGCGAATGATACGAGTTGTGAGACGAGTATAACTACGCAAGGGACGTTGGATAACAATCTAGTTTTGGCTGTAGAGGTCGACTATTCTTCTAGCTCGAAGGCTCGTTTCGTTTGCTTATTATCATGCATTGAATCCGTCTAAGGGCTACTTATTCCAAGACTTTCAAGTTGCTCTTTCTTATAAGTCAATAAAGGGGTGTTAATGCCTTATTTAGTTGGGTGTTTATTTCCATTCAGAAATCGTAATAAGAAAACACAGTTTGCTTGCTTAGCATTTTATTGTTAATTATTCAACGCGTCTTGAATATTAACTCGTTCGATCTCAATAGGTCTTGAGTTCGTTCCTTATTGATGAATTATAGGTCTAATTCGTCAAATATCCGTCACCAAATACTCGGCTAGTGTTCGTGTTTTAGTCGTGTGTTAATTTACTCGCTTCCGCCTTTTAAACTCGTATCAGTAATGCAAGGAGAGGAGGTTCGGACAATGCCGTTGCAGCTCAGTTGGAGGCATTAACTGCCAAAATTGCCGAATTACAAACCTCAAAATCATTGGAATATAAGCAAACGGTTCATGCCATGGTTCAACAAGAGCCAACCTGTGAAAGATGTGGTACTATGGGGCATAATGTAGTTGAGTGTATGAGTACGGTTGAGCAAGTACTTGCCTTTCAATCCTTTAAGCAAGGTACACCCTACTCTAATTTCTACAATGAAAGGACGAAAGAGCATCCCAATTTCTCCTACTGAAGTCAGAATGTTCTTAATCCTACCCCACCGCCACCTCAGCAACAAGGTTCCTCTTATGTGATTCCTCAGAATCGCAATTCCCAAGGTAGCTATAACCGTTCCAATCAAGGAGGCCAAAATTTTCAAAAAGCTCCACCTCCACCACCTCCAAGTAATGATATGCCGGAATTGAAAGCCATGTTGCAGCAAAGTCTCATGATACAACAAAAACAAGATGCTCAGATCTCTCAATTGATAGCGCATAACAAGATAGTGGATACTCAAATTGCTCAATTGGCAATTCAAAATCCACACAAACAACCGGGCAATCTTCCTCCTCAGGGACACCCTACACATGAACAAGTCAATGCTATTACCTTGAGGAGTGGGACCCATTACAAAGGCCCAGAAATCAATGGGAATGGGAACGACGAAAGTCTGGAAGTTGATCTTCAAGGTTCGAAAAACAACGAAAAAGGGGATGAAAAAGAGGTTGCTCGATCGAGCAGCACCCCTTTGCTCGATCGAGCAACCCATGGAAATTCTGAAAATTCTGCTCGAAAAGTTCCTGAAAGTTCCTGTTCCGAAAAACTCGATCGAGCAACCCCTTTGCTCGATCGAGCAACCTCTTTGCTCGATCGAGCAACCCCTGATCAGGCTTATAAGTCCTCTAATTCATCTTCAAAAGC
Source organism: Heliosperma pusillum (assembly GCA_022085475.1). Taxonomy (NCBI): domain Eukaryota; kingdom Viridiplantae; phylum Streptophyta; class Magnoliopsida; order Caryophyllales; family Caryophyllaceae; genus Heliosperma; species Heliosperma pusillum. The sequence goes on from JAIUZE010000623.1 coordinate 186,594, forward strand.
AAAAGAAGCCGAGCCAATCGCAATTAAACTTCCTTTTCCTCACCGCCAACATAAATCCAAGCTTGATACACAGTTTGGAAGGTTTATGGAGGTGGTCAAGAATTTGGAAGTGAGTGTACCTTTTACTGAGTTGATCACTCAAGTGTCGGCCTATGCAAAATTTCTGAAGGACATATTGACAAGGAAGCGGTCCTTTAATGAAGTGGAGACGGTTGCATTTAATGAGGAATGCAATGCTGTGTTACAATCCCGCTCACCACCCAAGCTAAAGGATCTAGGGAGTTTTTGTATTCCTTGTAATATAGGTTGCTTAGCTATAGATAAAGCCCTTTATGATCTAGGGGCTAGTGTTAGTGTAATGCCATTTTCTATATGCAAAAAGCTTAATATGAGTCAACTTACTGTTACAAACATGACCTTACAAATGGTCGACCGTTCTATTAAACACCCATTGGGGATTTTAGAAGACGTACCGGTTAGAGTAGGGAAATTTTTCATACCAGTTGACTTCGTTGTCTTAGATATGGCTGAGGACACCCAAATTCCTATCATCTTGGGACGACCATTCCTCCATACTGCGGGGGCGGTTATAGATGTTAAGAATGAGAGACTTACACTAAAAGTGGGGGATGACAATATTACTTTCACCTTAGAGCATGCAATGAAACACCCCATGCTAGAAGAGACATGTCATAGGATCGATATTGTGGATTTGAATGTTGATGACTGTATCTCTTTATGTTTGAATAGGGATCCTCTGGAGATCGCCTTAACTTCCAGCACTGCTGAAGCTGGAAGCTCACGAGTAAGGAACCGGTTGAGATTGCTGACAAGAGAGGAATGCCAGTTACAACGGGCGTATAGCTTAGGTAACCCCTATATGGTTACCGAGATCCCCATTCATCCTGACTGATGAGCAGTAGTGACAGCTGGTCACTGCCCCCCCCCATTCTGCAGCTGGTTTGGGGGAGGCTATGTCTATACAACTGGTTTATCTATCCTTGTACCTTCTTTTATTGTGTTTTCTTTTCGTTATCTCCCATTCTACTTTGTTAGTTGTGTCCTTTAGGTTGCTGATGTTGGTTGTTGTGTGATTGTTGTGCTGTTAGCGTCACACTGAGGACACTGTGACATTTAGGTTTAGGGGAGTGTCTTTATTTATGTGGTGTGTTTATTTCCGTTGTGTGAAAGAAAAAATAAAAAATTCATAAAAATTGAAAAATTTACAAAATCCAAAAACATGTTTTTTATTTTATTAGGTCGAGTCTTGGTGAATTGAATTACAATGATGATAATTTGCATTTTTTTTGCATTTGAATCCCAAATAAGTTGTCCATGTACATTGTTTTGACTTATTACTTTTGAAAACAAAGCTCATAGGACAAGTCTTGATCGTTTTTGACATACCTTATGCTAATTAGATTTGGCCAATTTTTGTTGGTAAACCACTTAAAATTATGAGGTCTATAGAGCTTCCTAGGCCAGGAACATCAATAAACTGGTTTCATTGTCTTTAGACTTGAGTTTGGTACTCCTTGTGGAATATCTAACATCAAATTGCATAAGTGTGACATTCGTTTCTTGATACTATACGCGTTCGTCTGATAAGTGCATGAGAAAGGTGGTTCTTTTTGTTCAAATAAGCCTCACATAGCAAAAAAGACTTGATTTTATACCCTTATTATTGAGTTCTTTATGTTTAGCCAATTTGAGCCTTTTATAGCCTGTTTTATAAGCCATATAATAGCTACATTCCTAGAATTTGCCTACCTTATCGGGACAGTCGCAGTTGCATGTTTTTCTTATCTACTTGTCTGCTATGGTTGGGTCGGGATTTCTGAAAAAGAATATCAAATGGGTGTAGCAAGTATGTTGACAATTGTGTCATTTATTCCCTTTGTTGAGAAAAGTTGTGAAGCAAAAGATTTGAAAAGAAAAAAAATGAAAAAAAGAAAAAAAAAGAAAAAAAAAGAAAAAAAAGAAAAAAACAGAAAGAAAAAAATATGTTGCTTCATTGAGTTGTTGTTCAAGGGATAATGAAAGGGGATATACTAGAGTCTAATCCATTTTTCAGAGAGCAATATCGATCTCTCTCTCTCTCTCTCTCTCTTGCGTTGTCAAAGTTTAAGATGATTTCTCTAGTCAGGTGTTGGTTTGTGCTAGTCTTGTAGATTTGTTTTGTTAAGTGTTGCTGCGACTACCGGTCTTAGCCCCACATTCCCATACGTGCCTTGGCACAATCCAATTCTATACCGTCACCCATTAGCCTCCCTTATTGTCTTGATTTATGTACTTTATAGCGAATGCGTATTAGTTGGGGAAATTACTATCACATTAGAATGCATGCATGTTTCATAAAATGAGTGAGTGTTTCTGTTTCTTTCTATCTTCACAAAACTCACCCTTACATAAACTTATGAGTGCATGAGTGAATCCGCGAGAATCCGCCAAATTGAACCTTGCAAAATTGAAAGGTATTTGGTTTTTGTCTATACTACGGTATCATGTAAAATCTTGGAATATGAGCTGCGTTTTCTACTTTTCCGTGCCTTTGAATTTGTTTTATTGGTACAATTTGGTTATTACTTTGTTACAGATATGGATAGCTTGATATTTGTATGTGCATTTACATTAGCTTTGAGTTTTTCATTCATCATTTGTATGTTTGTCCTTGTATAGTGTTGAGTGCTTTGCTTAGGGACAAGCAAAGGATTAGTTTAGGGGAGTTTGATGATCATTATTTATACAAAAAATTTTATGCTTCCCTTAGATACATATAACTCGTTTTATTGTCTTTCCTTGCTTATTTCTATGCTATTTTAGCTAGAATATCGATTCTGCCGCTTCTATTATATTTTAATGCAGATTGGATGCATTTAGAACTTTTTGAGTTGGTATGGAGCATAGCGGAGTCGGATCGTAGAAGGTTAGGCATGAAAATCGAGAGCAATGGAGAAGAAATGAAGAAAATCGAAGAAACAAGCCATTTTGAAGGTTGCTCGATCGAGCAACACTGTCTGCTCGATCGAGTCGGGCTGAAGGTTGCTCGATCTAGCAACATACCCTTGCTCGATCGAGCAACCCAGTTTTTGACAGATTTCGGCATTCCTAAAATTAGTTTAACCTAGTTAATTAGAGATTATTATAAAAGGAAAACTCGTCTTTAACAATTAGGAATGCTTTTATGCTTGAATATTAGAAAAACCTAATTTATGTTGGAGGTAGTGTCCTCCAGTTAGTGCAATAACATAAATAAATCTCTGTAGGTTCACAGGGTATACTTTATATAATAATCAGTTGATTAACGTTTATCAATAACGGTTGGCTTGCTAGATAAGTTTGACGTTATTGTCATACAGATGACGGTGATCAACTGGTCCCTAAAAGTCACACCTATAGGATGTGTTTGAGAGATGTGATTATTTGAGAAAATGATCATATTGATGGCCAATTAAATGACTAAAAGGTTAGTCAGTGTATTTGACTAAAAGGTTAGTCAATGTGATGATGAGACGATTATTTAATAATGATTAAATAAAGTTAGTTGAGACGAATTAACTGTAATTCGTAAAATTGAATATAAAAGGTTATATTTAATTATAGTATATAATGTAAGCTAATTAAACGTAAACCGTTATAATTAATTGGCAAGTTATAAATATACGGATATTTATAATTAATAATGTATTATAATGTCGGTCCATGTAACAATGACGATTATAATATATTACATTATATTGGAAGCTAAAATGAACAAAAACGAATGTATCCAGATACACTCGGGTTTTCGGGTCAATGGGTAGTTATTTGAGGAGACTTAAATCTCCCCATATAAAGACAAAAAGGGTGAGCAGGAGAAAAGGGTTTTTGCTTTTCTAACCTAATTCTCTCTCTCTGCCTCCATCTCATCTAAAAATCACACAACAGACAAAAAGTTGAGAGTAACTTTTAACAAAAACACAAATCAAAAGTTAACAGTAATTTTTGCAACACAAGGGTATTTCTCGGAGCATCTTGGGTGTTACGATTAGGAGGATATCTATTTTGATATCTGTTCTTAGGCCTAATTTGCTAAGGACCGAAGGTTTAATTCTTTTTCTCTACATTTGTATCGTTTTCATATCTATGACTTGCAATTTCATATTATATAATTTTGTTATAATCCTAAATTTTAAGGGGATGTAAACAGTTATTTCCCACAAGTGGTATCAGAGCTTTTGGCTACAAAAATATATTATATGTTTTTCATTTTATGAAATATAAATTTGAGAATTAAAAAAAAATTTATACCGGAATTTTTTTTTTTTACTGTTACAGCTGGATTTTTATTTGGGCTGTGTAATTTGTTTTTTTTTAGGTCTTGTTTTTCCATTGTTGATTTATTATTATTGTTATTTTAAAAGGTTAAAATTCAATATAATAAATTTGTACTTGTTTTAATTTGATAAGGATTAAATTAAAATAAGATGGAATTGTTTTGATTTTGTTTTTGCTATTGTTTTCGGACTCATTGTTTTAAATTGATAATTTTTGCATAATGATTCAATTTTAATGATGTTCAAAGCGATTATGATTAAATGAATATAAGGATAATCGATTTAATCATGATTTAGATGTTCATTTTAAAAGGTTAAATTGAATAATCTAGTTTGAATCAATATTTAATAACGATTAGATATTGAATTTTGTACCGATCTAGCAATATATGCAACACCGAAAATTTTTTTTTGCAGTACATGCTGCCCGTTTACTGTACTGCTACTGTTAAAAAAAAAAAAAAAAAAAAATTTTTATTCTTTGCTGTTTACAGCAGTTTTTTGTATTTATTTTACTGTTTTTCCGGTTTTTGGTTTAAACCGTTAGAAAGAAAGTTAAAAACAAAAAAAAAAAAAAAAAAAAATTCTGGTACTGTTCACGATGAACAGTGATCAGTATAAAAAAAAAAATTTTGTTTTTTTTTTTTTTTTTTGACATTATAAAGATAATGTTTGTTTGGTTGTTATTGTGAAAAGATTCACAATAATGATACCCGATTATTTTAAAATGGATTATGGATGATTAAAATTGTTGTGGGCAATTAAGGAATTGTCACATAATTTTGATCGGTTTGAATGGTGGTTTGGATAATTAATCAACATAATTAATGAATTATGTTTTGTAGTATTAATTTATATAGTTGATGTTTTTTTTGAATGAATGAATGAATGGTTTATTTTACGTATTTTTGCAATTGGTTGAAAAATGTAATACCTATTGTGGCTTTAGTTAATCATGTTTTCGTAATGATGAAAACATGGTTTGGTTGTAATTTTGAGATCTCGAATCTCCTTTTATTTTTCTTTTAATTATGTTTTGGAATTAGAATGTAAATAGGTTTATTTTGTAATTTTTAAATGTATTTTTAAGAAGACTAGAGACGGAGATCGGATGCTCACTCCCGCTACATGGACCAAGATGAGACAAAGGCAAGCTTCTCGGGTCCATAAGGATGGATTCCAAACTTGTATTTAATGTTCATTTTGGTAGATAGGCCACACTAGGACCGTTGTAATATTTTACGTATTTTTCCGTTCTTTTGTTTTTCATTCACATGTTAAATAACTGCATCATATTCCGCCTAAACCAAACCACCTAAAATGCATGAAAAATGTTTCATATAGTTTGAATTTTAATCATGGACATACAGATGTCACTCGCTATTTAGGGCCATCACCTTAGTTAAATCATTCTCGAGTTGCTAGACATTCGTTCACTTAAAATGAATTTAAGTTAAGATGATGGGACCTGCCCCTATAAATTAAAATTGAGACTAGTCTTTATAGGGAAAACTACTATGAGCCCCTTCTTCGTCGGAAGTCATAATATGACCCCTTCTACGTTGGGTAAGTAGTGAGTGTTGACCTATTTTATCTCAACATTATAGTACGATTAATATCTCGTGATTATGATGGACTAAAGATAGAATTTACAGAAATTTATCGACCAGGAATTCTAAAAGTAGAATTAGCCAAGAGGTTGGCTTATCAATTTACAGAAATTGAGTATTGGGATCATTTATATAATTCTTGAGGGAGGTCAATTGTATAAATGCACGAGTCATCTAATTAAACAGTTTTTCATTAGACTCAAATTTAAAACGATGAAACTTATCATATTTATTTTCTTTTTCCACAGTCAAATATATTCAGATATAAACTGCTAATAACAAATGGCTGGCCATACTGATGACCCAATGCCAAGTGCCACGCTCGGACGTGAGTCCTGGCTTAAGATGTTCATGGACACTATGAATCAGTCAACGCGACTGAAGAATAACGGGTCCAACTTTGCGGACTGGGAGGCGGCATTACGGAATGCTGTCATTGCTGACGGTAAGCTCAAGTACTTGACTGAGCCACTACCGCCAAACCCAGGCCCCAATGCAGGAGCAAATGAATTACTTGCTTATAGTGATTTCGTAATGGAGGCGGGTGCGATAAAGAACGTACTCATCTTTTCAATGGAATCAACTTTGCAAAGGCGATTCATTGCCCATGGTGCAAACAAGATTTTCACCACGCTCTCTAACGAGTTCTCGAAAGCTCCGAGGATCGTTAGCTATGAGCATACATGTCGCTTCTTTGAAGCAAAACTCCAGAAGGGCCAAGCAGTTAGCCCACACATTCTTGAGATGATTGAGAATGTCGAGAAACTGGAGGCACTTGGTTGCAAAATCGATGAGAAGATCGTCATAGACCGCGTTCTTCATTCACTTCATGATGGTTTTGCCCTTTTCAGGGCAAATTACTATATGAATGATATGAAGAAGAGTCTTCATCAGCTCCACTCACTCCTTGTACAGACAGAGAGTGATCTGAATTTGAGTGGGAGTCTGAAACAGGACGTTCTCATGATTGGCAACAAGGGCAAAGGTATGGGCAAGGCTAAGGCAAACCTAGATGTAGGGAAGCCGAAATTCAAAAAGCCAGGGCAAGGCAAGAGTGGGCCTGGTGAGTCTAGCGGTAGCTCACAAGGCAAGACAAAGAGCGATGAAGGTAACGTGGAGTGCCACCATTGCCACAAGTTTGGGCATTGGAGGAGGAACTGCCTCGTGTACCGTGAGGACATAAAGCAGGCCGCGTCTCTCCTGTTGGTATGTCTTCTTCTTTTATTCATATGATTGAGATCAACCATGCAAGTTTCGGAACTTGGGTACTAGATACTGGTTGTGGTTCTCATCTGTGAGTAGTAAGAAAGCAAAGGTTGGTGACAAAGATCAAACCTATTTATGGCATTGTCGTATGGGACACATAAATGAAAAACGCGTGAAGAAGCTCATTGATAATGGGACTATCTCCCCATTTGACTATGAATCTTTTGGCACGTGTGAATCATGTCTCATAGGCAAAATGACTCGAATTTCCTTCAAAGGTGTTGGAATGCGCGCTGCTGACCTATTAGGACTCATACATACTGATGTGTGTGGACCTATGTCAATCAACGCTAGAGATGGCTATAGATATTTTATCACTTTCACGGACGATTTGAGTAGATATGGATATGTCTACTTAATGAAGCATAAAAGTGAGTCCTTTGACAAGTTCAAGGAATTCCAGAATAAGGTTGAAAACCAGCTGGATAGAAAGATTAAAGCACTACGTTCAGATCGTGGTGGCGAATATCTTTCGAAGGAGTTTGATCGACACCTTAAAGACTGTGGTGTAGTACTACAGTTAACTCCACCTGGAACACCACAATTGAATGGTGTGTCCGAACGGAGAAATCGAACATTACTTGATATGGTTCGATCCATGATGAGTCACACGGTTGTACCTGATTCATTGTGGGGTTATGCTCTTTTGTCAGTTGCTCTAATACTTAACCGAAGTCCGTCTAAAGCTGTAGACAAGACTCCATATGAATTATGGAAGGGAACGGTCCCTAACTTGTCCTTTATTCGGGTTTGGGGCTGCGAGGCTTATGTCAAGTGGAGACCTGACGATAAGCTCGGCCCACGATCGGTCAAGACATACTTTATTGGTTATCCAAAAGGATGTTTGGTCATTACTTTTACTCGCCTACCGAACATCAAGTTTTTGTTGCGGCTAGTGCGACGTTCTTAGAGAAAAGGAATTTCTCGAGAATAGGACAAGTAATGGAACCTTCGAACTGTCGGAGATTCAAGAACCAACAACCGAGCAACCAATGGATGAAACTGTTCCTTCATCATCAGCTGCGGTAAATATTCCTTTGGAACCTAGGAGGTCGGGTAGACACTCTATTCCTCCAGACAGATACATTGGTATGGTCGAGGAGAATGAGAGTGATGACGTTTTACTCCTTGAGAGTAACGAACCCGCTACTTATAAAGGTGTTATGACATGTTCCGACTCTAAGCTATGGCTTGATGCCATGCAATCCGAGATGGACTCTATGTATGAGAATGACGTATGTGATCTGGTTGACTTACCTGATAAGGCTCGGCCTCTTCAGTGCAAATGGCTTTATAAAATAAAGCATTCTGTAGAAGGACAACCAGATACATACAAGGCACGACTAGTGGCAAAAGGTTTCACTCAAGTGCAAGGATTGCGTTATGATGAAATTTTTGCACCCGTAGTTATTTTGCGTTCCATTCGGATAATCTTAGCGATTGCCGCTTTTCATGACTATGAAATTTGGCAAATGGATGTGAAACCGCCTTCTTAAACGGTTCTTTGGAGGAGGAGTTTGTTTCTTTTTTTTTTTCTTTTTTTTTTTTTTTTTTTTTCTACATGGTACAACCCGAAGGTTTCATTGATCCTAAAAATCCTAAGAAGGTATGCAAGCTTAAGCGTTCCATTTATGGACTTAGCAAGCCTCTCGGAGTTGGAATCATCGTTTCGACCAGGTGGTAAAAGAGAATGGATTTACTCGATCGGTCGAGGAACCATGCCTATATATCAAGTCGAGTGGGAGCAAGATTGTCTTCCTAATATTGTATGTTGATGACATACTCTTGATTGGGAATGACATACCTCTCTTAACTTCGGTAAAAGTTTGGTTAAAGAACCATTTCCAGATGAAAGATCTGGGCCAGGCACAAAGAATTTTGGGGATCCGTATCTACAGAGATAGATCACGACGGATGTTATCCCTCAGTCAGGAGTCTTATATAGATAAGATTCTTGAGAGGTTCAGCATGACAAACTCCAAGAAGGGGAACCTTCGAATGATTTCTGGGATGCAGTTGAGTAAAGCTCAGGCACCAAAGACATCAGAAGAGGTCGAGCGCATGAGTCGGATTCCTTATGCATCAGCTATAGGATCGATCATGTATGCCATGATATGCACACGTCCAGACGTGGCATATGCATTGAGTATGACGAGTCGGTACCAAGGCAATCCAGGTGAAACACACTGGATGGCTGTGAAGAATATCCTTAAGTACCTACGGAGGACTAAGGATTGGGTATTGACTTATGGAGGGGACACTGAGCTATGCGCAATCGGTTACGCAGATGCTAGCTTCCAAACGGATCGAGATGACTCGAAATCTCAGTTTGGATTCGTTTTTACTCTTAATGGCGCTGCGGTCAGCTGGAAAAGCTCCAAACAAAGTGTTATAGCAGATTCTACGACTGGAGTCCATTGAAGATATGAAGCATAAAGGGCAGATTAAGCGTGTTCCTGAGTTGTATTAGTTGTTTCGTATGAATTAGACACCTGTATCTTTTTCATAAAACTATTAATGAAATCATCGTTTTGTTTTATATTTTGTTTTTCATTTGGGTTGTATTGACAACATTGAACACCACAAAGTGAACTGAATTACATTATATTTGTTTTGGGTCCGTAATTGCCTACATGAGCTGATAACTCTGGCAATTACTTTGTGACGTCGATTGATGGTGGGTTCAACGAGCCATAAGTCAAACTGTTGACTGATCGATCACAGATGAGAGTTATAATGATACTGCGCAGGACATTTTGTGACGACGTTATGGAGTCCTAAATGTTCGGAACATTAGGTGCCAAGTTGTGGATAGGACATCCATAGTGTTCCTAGAGTCGATTCTTTTGACTATCGACTGTCTCTTGAGATAAAGGCAGTTTTTGGGTGACTTTGGTTTCTTTCTCATGGTCGACCGTAACAGGAGGCTAAGTATATTTTCACTGGGTCATTTCATACTGCGCTTGTGTTTGCAAGATTCGAGTTGAAGAAAATATCCAACCTTTATCAGGATATGATATTTCTCATGGCCACTCGAGGAGCTGTAACTGAAATGCATGGCCATGCTCGAATGAAGATTCGTTTATCAGTTAAGTTACTCTCTAGTCGGGGAAACCACTCTTGATACTGATCACTTGTAAACTACGACCTTTGTCAATACGGACTTTGCAAATTGGTTTACATTGAGTGGGAGAAATTTATTATGGATATGAGAATCGGTTATCGCACATAAACTTGTACGGACAAGTGGGAGATTGTTGGGCCAGTGTCCTCCACAGTTAGTGCAATAACATAAATAAATCTCTGTAGGTTCACAGGGTATACTTTGTATTGTAATCAGTTGATTAACGTTTATCGATAACGGTTGGCTTGCTAGATAAGTTTGACGTTATCGTCATACAGATGGCGGTGATCAACTGGTCCCTAAAAGTCACACCTAAAGGATGTGATTGAGAGATGTGATTATTTGAGAAAATAATCATATTGATGCCTTATTAAATGACTAAAAGGTTAGTCGGTGTTTTTGACTAAAAGGTTAGTCAATGTGATGATGATATGATTATTTAATAATGATTAAATAAAAGTTAGCTGAGACGAATTAACTGTAATTCGTAAAATTGAATATAAAATGTTATATTTAATTGTTGTATATAATGTAAGCTAATTAAACATAAACCGTTATAATTAATTGGCAAATTATAAATATACGGATATTTATAATTAATGTTGTATTATAATGTCGGTCCTTGACAAATGACGATTATAATATATTACATTATATTGGAAGCTAAAATGACCGGAAAAAGTGTCCAGATACACTCGGGTTTTTCCGGTCAATGGGTAGTTATTTGAGGAGACTAAATCTCCTCATAAATAACCTAGGTGTGCCGTGAGAGAAGAGGTGGGGGAAAAGAAAATTCTAACCTAATTTTCTACTCTCTCTCAATTGTGCCTCCATCACTCAAAATCACAAAAACCTAAAAGTTAACTGTAACTTTTAATCATCTTTCTAGCAAAAGGAAGGGCATATCTCGATCTATCTTGGGTGAGACGATTAGGAGGATATCTAATTTGATATCTGTTCTTAGGCCGAATTTTGCTAGGACCAAAGGTTAAATTCGCTTTCTCTATATTTTATATCGTTTTCGTATTAATGACTTGCAATTCATATTATATAATTTTGTTATAATCCTAATTTCTAAGGGGATGTAAACAGTTATTTCCCACAGTAAGATCCTATATGCCTACCGACGAAGAAGGGATTCAAAGTAGTTTGGCCTATAAAGACTAGTCTCAATTTTAGGCTTAGAGGAAGATCCCATCAATTTTATTTTAATTCAATTTTAAGTGAACTAATATCTAGCATGCGAGAATGAATAAACTAAAATGATGGCTTAAATTCGAGTGACATCTTTATGTCCATGATAACTAACATTCAAACTATATGAGTCAATTTTCATGCATTTTAGTAGTAGGTGGTTTGGTTTAGGCGGAATATGATGCACTAACTATCATGTGATGAAAAAGCAACAAGAACGGAAAAATACATAAAAATATTACAAAGTCCTAGTGTGGCCTATCTACCAAAATGAACAAAAATACAACTTTGGAATCCAACCCATTTGGACCCGAGAAGCTTGTCTTGATGTTCCATCTTGGTCCATGTAGCGGGAGTGAGCAATCCGATCTCCATCTTTAGTCTTCTCAAAATACATTTAATAAATTACAAAATATAAACCTATTTACATTCTAATTTAAAAACGTAATTTAATGAAAAATAAAATGGAGATTCGAGATCTCAAAATTACATCAAAGATCATGTTTCCATCATTACGAAAACATGATCAACTAAGGCCACACTAGGTAATACAAATTACAACCGATTGCAAAAATACGTAAATTAAACCATTCAACCATTCATTCAACAAGATAAAATGCATCAACTATAAATTAATCATTCAAGACATAATTCTTTAATTATGAAGAGTAATTTATCCAAACCACCTTTTAAAAAGATCAAACTTATGTGACAATTCCTTAATTAATCACAATAACCCCAACCAAAACATAATCCAATTTTAATTCATATTCTTTAACATGAATTAATACAATATTATTTTAAACCTCTTTAAAATAATTGGGTATCCAATTATTGTGAACTTCTTCACAACAATAAACGAAACATTATCATTATAATGAATAATAAATAAAAATCGACCAAAAATAAAAAAAAAACAGTTTTTTTTTTCTTTAAAATATATAATTTAATTTGATGTTACTAATATTTTCAAGATCGGTACATATGATCGGTTATGTCGCGGTCCCGATACAAAAATAATTACCCACACTTAGGCTAACGACATAAGGAATGTAATTAGGGAAGTAGGGTGTCGATCCTCAGGGAGTACGTGTTAACTATGAATTGCTATGGGGTGATTTTCATTTAAGTTCGAGTCATTTGACAAGGTTGTCTAAACTACTAACATAAAATAAAATGACAAGTATGTAAATGACAAGATTTAAATGACAAATATGTAAATGACGATATTTAAAAGACAAATATGTAAATGACAATATGTAAAACCAGAAAAAGACAACTTACCCCATCGGGTTGTCACGAATCCGATCGGGGAAGTATACTGATCCGGGTGACGATATTTAAAATCTAACTAAAGGCGATATTTAAATGACAATATTGAAAAGCTATCTAACTAAACTCATAAACTAGCTAATAACAATAAAGTAAACTATCTAAGAACGGAAATAAAATGACGATAAAGTAGACTAACTTAATAACAATAAAATAAACTATCTAATCAAATTGATATAGTGAAAGAGAAATACATGTAAAACGATTTAAAAGTTTCATTGATACCAACATTAGAATTACTACGATTGTCTAAGCCTTGTAGCGGTATATTCCTCTCGGATTCGTACCGACCTTTAAGTGGGTCCTAACGTCCTCTCAGCATGGTTAGGTCACTAAACCCCTATTGGTAGTCCTAATTCCCATCTCAACTCTCGTTACAAAGACGGAAATTGACTAATACAAACAATTGTTCATGGCCACTAAACAAAGTTATAGAATTTGACACAACCAAAGGAAGAAACAACTAGATGGTTCAAATGGTATCGACTCTTCTTTCAATTCATTTTAACTAGCTAGTAAATCATTTCAATACTACAATTCTATTTATTGTATTTAGACAATGATAATCTTACAATGTTAGAATTAATCTAATTTATGTAATTAAGTAAATTAAAAGGAAAAAGATGTAGGAATTTAAACTATGAAGTATAAGTACTACAAAGATTAAGGTGATTATATTAATAATGATTCTAGTGATGAATTTCATGATTATATGATTAGGAAAAATAAAAGGTGGCATACTAAACAATATTTCAGTTTTGATTAGATTACTTTTAGATGAATTTCCTAATAACAATAATATGAAAACAGTACTAATTAGATCAAAGTTCATAATGATAAAAACTGCATAAGTGAAGGATAGAGAATTACCGAAATTGGAATGCAAATTATGTAGGAAATAAAGTAAAGAACAATTATCCAACCCAATAACAAAAACTTATAAAAATAGTAGAGAAGTACTTAAAATTGCATAAACTATAATCTAAAACTTGTATAAAAGAAGTAAAATATGAAATGTGTTATTGTATGAAAAGTATGCTAATTGTATATAATTGTGTAAGAAGTCGTGTTAAGATATCCTAATTGTTGTGATGATCATTGGCTTTTATAGGGCTGCATGGCTACTGCATCGTTCAAATTCATACCCTAGACAAAGCATTTAATCACTTAATTAAGCTTGGTAGAAGAAGAGCCAAGTAACGCTCATTCTCAATCATACCCGATCGGGGAAGTGGAAATCCGATCGGGGAAGTGTGCAAGATGGATTTTTTCCGTCTTTTCCAATTTCATCTTTGGGCACGGAATCATATGCCTTAGTCTTGGTCAATGCAATACGTAATTGGGCTTGGGCTAGTCTTCTTTTGACTTGGGTTGATGTTTCCTTTTGAAGTTCAAAGTCAAAATCCAAGATAAGTCCATTCGAGGAAGGATGTAGCGGAATCGTAGTCAAATCGTGAGATGGCTATCATCGGTTCCTTGAAAACTCGTATTCTAGTGCCTTTGCTCCATAAAGTAGGAAAATATAGCAAAACCGCTTCATTTCCTATAAAACGAGACAAAACACGCAAAACAACTAGAATAGCAATATTAGCTCATTAATCACTTAACAAAGTGCATAAATCATGTAGAAATCGAGCTAAAACGGGGGATAAATTAGTACAAAATATAACTTATCAAACTCCCCCAAGCTAAACCCTTGCTTGTCCTCATGCAAACATAACAATCATAACCAGGACAAGGGTAGCAAACAATGATCAATCTATCATACAAATCTTAAAAATAAGCTTTTACAAGTAGATGAATCACAAACCCGTAACAACAAGGGTGAAGGAAAATGCGAATCATGGTTGAGATTTACATAACGGCGTAGCATCGAAAATATTCTTTGGACTTTTTCGGCTCGTGCATGATCTTTTGACAATGGACTCTCACGGTACACTTTTCACTCAAATTTTTGTAAAATAGGAAATATTGGTTCAAATTTGAAGTGACACTCTCCTATCTACAACTTATAAGAATATGCCCGCAGTCTAGTATGGTAGACAATCCAAAATCATTAAGTAAGACTAATCATGATCGAAATATAATGTAAAAAGCATTAGAAAATTAAAGTAAAGAAGAGGCTTGGGAAATTTGGGTAAGAAAGTGGACAAACGATTTTTGGTCATGTGGAGCTTTAAGTCAAGCTAGTAATAATCAAATGTGTAGTGGATACTCAATCCAAATCATACCAATTCCCATCAACAATAGTCAAAGCCAAAAGCAGCATATTGGCTTATTAAACATGAAAAATCAAGTTACGACTTCCCATAATTTTTCTTTCTTTTCTTTTCATGGAAGCGTTTTTCCTCTTTTTTTTTCTTTCTTTTCTCTTTTCTTTTGAGCTTTCAATTTTTTTTTTCTTTTTTCATTTCTTTTCAAAGCTCTTTTTTTTTTCTTTTGAGAAACACGGGAATCAGCAATCCCGAGACAGTAAGTTCACACAACACCCCTACACATAGAGTCGGTTTACTAGCTCAACAAGGGTAGGCAATAATATAATGTAGCTAGGAAGAAGGGTGTTTTTGCGAAATGTGAACAAGAACAAATGGCTTCAAAATGTAGATCATGATAGCAATACTTATAGAAAATGGAATAAAAACCATACTTATGCGTTTTGATGTGACACAGATTATAAGGAGAAACTACTCACTCCTAGACTGGGATCGGGTTCAGATGTACCGACCACTGGAGGCTCTACCTTACAATATGAGTAGCTTGCCAAAGTCAAGATCAAGCTTAATTAAGTCCAAATGCAATTTTCTACCTACTGTGTATAAGACATCCCCATGAATGCACAATTTCTCATAACATATTGAAACATCAGCTTATAAAAACTATAATTCGAGAAATGTAAGATGGAAATGATCTTTTCTTTTTGTGTTTTTTTGATTTTTTTCTTTCTTTTTTCAATAAAAACTAAAAATAAACTAATAAAATTAAAAGAAAATAAACTAAAAAGTAAAAATATAAATGCAATCCTAAATGCAGTAAGTCCTAAATGCAAATCCTCCCCCAAGCTAAAACTTCACATTGTCCTCAATGTGCATGCAATTATAACAAAAGCAAATCGAGAAACGGTTGGTAGCACATAGAACAAAGAAACAAGATGAAATTCTAATGGGAAAAAGGGCTAAAAAATGTGAAAAATAAAGGAAAGAAAGAAAAGCTTACAAAAATGTCTAGCCTCCCCCAAGCTAGTATAAACAAGGGGAGCTCATGTCATCTCATCACAAAGGCCACCAACTACGGCCTCTCCTCTCGGAAAGAGGCGGCTCGGATGCGGATCCTGAAGCATCTGTATAGTAGGTATCATCTGCAGAATAATAGCTACCACTAGAAGCAATGATCCCGGTAGGATTGCTGGCTCTTAAGGACTGGTACTCTTCTATTTGGTGATCTCTAAATCACCGCTATACCCTCCAAAACTCTCAATGCCATAGTCAGTTCCACAGTAATCAGGTCCGGTCGGCTGCACACCTGCATCATAAGCAGTACCATACCCCCCTTCGGGCCAAGTATAAAAAGATGGGTGGGGCCCCTCAGGTCTTATCACACCTTGCCTAGCAAAGTGATCATAAATGGGATGCAAAGCAAGCTGCTGGTCGGACTGAATTCTATTAACGGACAAGGTTAAGGCTTCAAACATGGCGGTCACGTCGCCCGCAGCATGGGTCGACTGAGAGGATGATCCTACCTCAGGGCGGCGGGATCTAACCTGGACAGGGGGGTCATTGGGGGTAATATCCCCAAAAGGAAGGAAGTAAGTAGGACGGGGTAAGATAGCCTCACCCTCCTGAAGTTGAGGACGCTGCCTAAGTAATGGAATTTGGTCTACCTCGGCGGTCAACTTGACCGAATCACGGCCAGCTATCCTCCAAATCATATGGGGGTGTGAGACACGAAACCAGTTAAGCTGAACAAAGTAATCATAATCCAACCCATTTCCCATCTCGGTGGGAGGTGTAGTCAATGCCTGGAGGTCAGTGGTGGCTTGGTTAAAACCACAAACTCGCATAGCAAGGTGAGTGATAAGACCTCCATAGACAATGCCAGTGTTCTTAGGATTAATAGCTTTAGTTAACTGAACATCAAAATAATATGGAATACTAATAGACCATGGTTTGTCACCATTCACATTCAAAAATCCTCCTAAAATATCTAACTCTACTCGTCTCACCAAATGAGGTTCAGCTCGACCCAAGAAGGTCCATCCCATGAATCTTTGCCGGATTCTAATGGCGGGATGATGGATGTGTTGGTGTGGGACATGGTCCCAACGAGAGACAGGGTGAGTAGAAATAGCGTTTCAAACTAGGCTAACATCAAAGCCTTCTGGAGGTGAGGTAACAGTGTCCTCATAGGTGAGACCGAATTGTCTAGCAAAGGTCTCCAAGTTCATACTATAATCATCATTAAATAATCTAAACCGAACTTGAGGCATGGTGTTTCTATTCCTAGACCTATGTAACTCGAAAGAGCTCAAGAATTCAAGGGTTAATTGAGGGTAGGTCTTATAACTAAAGTTCATGCTAGCATTCATCACTAGACCCCTAAATAACACCTTAACATGCTCATAAAGCTTCATATGTCTTAAAGAAGAAACATTAAGGAACTTTGTAGCCCTCATACCTTTGCTTTTAAGAATGCACCAATTTTGCCATTGCTTGTTTGAACTAAATTCTACATCCGGAAAGTCAGGATCATGCATAGCATCTCCTTGATTTTTGGTTTGATCATTTGCTTCAAGCATTTCTATGTCTTTTTCATGGGCTCTACTACTTTCTCCTTGAGTGGAGGTTCTTGCCCTCTTTGATCTCCTTATTGTAGGTGCCATTTTGCTAAAAGAAGCTAGTATTAGAACCCTTCATTATAAACACAAATTGATATTATAAGTGTTATAATACTAGGCTCTAAGCACAAATTCAAGCATAGCTACCTAAGTGAAACATTATCATGCTACCTTTGAGCACAAATGGATGTTTTTAAGCATAACAACATGTCACTAAGATGAACAACATACACTTAAATCACGAGTTTGGCCACTACTCAAAGGTACTAATGCTAAATTAACACAATAAGATCATGAGTTCATAGTATAAAGCATGAATTCAAGCATCATACTACTACTTAAGCATAAGTTCTTAGCATATAGTAAAGATGAGTATCCTAATTGGCAAATGAGCATTCAAATCATAGTAAACATACTAATTAATTACTAACATTCACTCTATATCATGTAAGAACCATTAGAAATCCAATTTAAACAAGTTTTCAATCAAAATCAAGAACCCCCAAATTTGGGTTAGGGTTTGTTCATGTTGGATTTCTGGAAAAATAGAGAGATTGAAGTAACTAAAGTAGAATTAACTTACTTGATAATGCTTAGAAGTTGCCTTGGATGAACTATAGTGACAAATTTTGTAAGAAAAGACTAAGAAATGAAGATTTTGAGAAAATTTTGAGCTTTGAAAGTTGAAGAACACGGATATATGGTAGCAAGCAAAGGGTAGCAAGTTAGCTTTATAGAAGAAAATAGAACAAATACGAAGCAGACAACTTACCCGATCGGGTATACAGGAATCCGATCAGGGAAGTCTGCTGGTCCGTTTTTTGTTTCTTGTTTTCTTTGCTACATGCTCTTACCTTTTGGCTATGTCCTTGAACATACTTACTAACCTTAGTAATCTTGGCAACTTGGGCCAAGGATAGCTCCTTCTTGTCTCAATAAGTCCTCCAATTCCAAGTACGAAAAACTATCAACTAAACATGCATTTCTAAATGTAAATAAGTAAAACGATAATTGTTCCTAACTATTACAACACAAAATCCAAAAAATAGTCCAAATAAAATAGTCCAAATCAAAATTATTGTCTAATTAGTGGAATAAAGAATGCATAAAGAAAAAGTAAAGAGAAAGACGGGTTACCTCCCGACAAGCGCATTTTTAAGTCGTGCTAGACTTTGTGTTTTTATCCCTCCTTAAGCCTTATGAAGGGATTTGAGCTCCTTGTAGCTTGATTCGTCCTTGAATTTTTTTTTCTCATTTACCTTTTGCCAACACCCATGGCAACTTAATGCGAATACACTTCCGAAGCCTTGAAGGCCTCGAGGTCACCATCTCCAACACTCAATACATTCCCCTTTTTATCAAAGGTGGCACTTGATCCATCTATTTCAAAGGTGATCTTCTCTCCTTGCACATCTATACAAGCCCCAACTGTATTTAGGAAGGGTCTTCCTAATATAATATAGTCGTCTCTTTCTTTCTTTGAAAATAGGACATAAAAATCAACGGGAACGAGGAAGTATCCAATTCGAATGAGGACATCTTCCACAATTCCTGCTGGAGTATGCATAGATCCATCGGCTAGTTTAAGGCTAGTATTAGTAATCTTCATTTGTTTTGGGCAATGGTCATGATAGAAGGAAAAAGGCATGACGCTAATAGCGGCTCCTAAATCACACAATGCATTTTTGACCTTATGAAGACACATTGTGAAAGAAATGTTAGAACAACCTGGATCTTTAAGTTTGGAAGGAATGATAATCTTTTCTTCTTCAAGGGTAGGTTCCTTGTGAGAATCTTTGGTTGCTTCTTTTTCTCTAGATGTTTTGCCAATCCGTGCCTCCAACCTTGAGAAAGCTTTGTTGTTTGCCCTTGTTGTTTCAACAACTCTTTCTTCTACTTTCCCTTGAGCTTTTATCAATGTCATGATCAAGGCTTCGAGACGGGATGTCTCCTCTTGTGTAGAGACTTTGGTTGGTTTGGCTAGTGTTGGATTATTGCAAAGTTCATGGGGTAACCTAAAAATGGGCTCCTTACTCTTTCCATTCCCAAGAGGATGATCACAAGGTTTGTCACTAATCATGTCAATTGTGACAATTGATGGTTCTTCATTTCCTTGGGTGGTTTGGCTAGAACTCAATGGGATCAATTCTTATACTCTCTTTTGGAGAGATAAAATGGCTGATTTGAGTGAGTTTAAGCTAGAAAAGAAGTATGAGTACATATATATTATGTTGGGCTTGGATTACTTCCCTTAACTTAACATCTACTTTTGCTATCAATTGATCATTTTGAAAGGATGAGTTTGGTATAGTATGAAGTGTATTAGTGGGTTGAGTTTGGCGAAATTGTGGGTGAAAGGGGTTTAAGGGTGTGAGTTTGTTCCCACATCGTTGAGGTACACACTACAAGAAATCCGGTTTCAGGCGACTGTACTAAAGCGACTGATCATAGTAGTCACCACTTTGGCGACTGACATTTGACTCGGGCGACTAAAAGTAGTCGCCAATTTTGGCGACTGAAGCAGTCTTCTAAATTATCTAAAAACATCTCGGGCGACTGAAATCAGTCGCCAAATTGGCGACTGAAAGCCTAATTGGCGACCGATTTCAGTCGCCAATTTGGCGACTACCTATATCAGTCGCCAAAATCTTTAATACAGCACGAAATCAAATCAGTCCTATCTTCACCGCACACAATTCCTTCGCAAACAAAAAAAAAACTACATTACCACCGACGACGAGCACGGCGACGACTACTTTATTCTATTTCCGACCACCGACGCATCTCCGACCACCGATATCACCACCGTCCTCACCAACAAACTCCGACTTATTCTATTTCCCTCACTTTTCCTTAATTAGGTGCGTCTTTTGCTCTCCTAAATCTAATTCCTTAGCTTAATTTTTTTTTTGTTTGTTTATTTTATGATTGTAATTAGTATTATGATGTTTATGTATAGTTTGTGATCCTTACAAAGTTCTAATGGTTAGTTAGTTAGGGTTTGTGTAGATTGATGGTTAGGGTTTATATAAATTGGGGGTTTTGTGAAATTGTTAACATCATGTTAATCGATGTTGTAACTGACAATGTATTGGTGTTTTTGATGATGTTAGGATTGTTGATTGACTAAATTAGTATAAATGGGAGTATTATTGATGGTAGAAAGTTAGTACTCCCTCCGTCTTATTTATTTGTTTGCCCTTTAAATTTTTTTTTATGGTTGTTTTAATCAAAAGGCAAATAAATAATTGTGATGGAGAGAGTATAATGTTAGGATTTTATAATTAAAGGGAGTATAATGTTAAGACGGAATGTATCCGTTTTAACATTAAAACATGTAAAATAGATACCGTTTAATTTGATAATTGAGCTGTGTTTTTATTTCGAAGAGCTTATATTCTCCATTCCCGAGTATAGGTAGCAATGTAGAATCGATACCACACTCGGAAAATGTTGTGTCCTGGACCGCTGGACGTTTAAGATTGTACAAGGTCATGTAAAAAGTAATTTTATTTTCTTTCAAAGGGTAAAATGCGCAGGAAAAACTGCGGACTTTCAAATATCCTCAAACAATGTTGAGGGGAAACTTAAAAATGAAAAATTCAACAAATTGCACAATTAGTGTTACGGACTTACGGTAGGGAAACTGTCGAAGAACAGATAGTAAGATAAGACAGTCCTTGTGGTTTTTGATTAGGTCATGCTTAAGACCGTCTTAACTTGAGACATCTCACATCTCCTTCTTTCATTTCTACTCATACTATAATCCATTGTGAAAGTCGTCTTAACTCTTAAGTTACAACGGTGATAAACAAGGATTGGTGGTGTTTTTTTCACACTGAAGTGGGCGATTGGATGCATAAAAGTGACGAAACTATATTTTGACGACCTAGACATGAAAAATTTGGCAGACTACTGCCATTCAAAGAAAGGAGGAGATTGATGAAAAAATGGACAAGTATAAAAATGCTAACTTGCCAAGGGAAGAGGCAATATTTATATATATTTTAATTAAGTTTTTTATGTTATTTGATATTTTTTTATGTTATTAACAGTTTATGTTTATGTTTTTTTTTATGTTATTAACCGTTTCTAACAATTTGAATATTTGTGTAATTGTAGATGGCAGGAGGTCGAGGTAGACAACGTGCCGGCGGTTCAAACAGACGCCATAGTACTTCTTCAGTCGACGAGGAGGAGATGGAGGTTATTGATCAGCAGAGTCCGGTGGTCGAGGAATCGACCAATGACGATGAGTCCTCGGATCAGACATCGGATACGATCCAGTTCACCCCGGAAGGGAAGATGATACTTGATCCCGCGGGTTTTTGGTAAGACAACGACCAATGTCTTTAATTTATTATTTTATAATTATATTACATTATTTAACATAAATGCATACTATTCCATAATTTATTTTTTAGGTTTTCGTCTCAAAAGGTTGTACGAGGTTGTACTCAAAGTACAAAGATGAAGATGACGGGGGTTGCTCCTACTTGTTTAAAAACGAGGTTCTAATTTAAAAACATAATTTAATGAAAACTAAAATGGAGATTCGAGATCTCAAAATTACATCAAAGATCATGTTTCCATCATTACGAAAACATGATCAACTAAGGCCACACTAGGTAATACAAATTACAACCGATTGCAAAAATACGTAAATTAAACCATTCAACCATTCATTCAACAAGATAAAATGCATCAACTATAAATTAATCATTCAAGACATAATTCTTTAATTATGAAGAGTAATTTATCCAAACCACCTTTTAAAAAGATCAAAATTATGTGACAATTCCTTAATTAATCACAATAACCCCAACCAAAACATAATCCAATTTTAATTCATATTCTTTAACATGAATTAATACAATATTATTTTAAACCTCTTTAAAATAATTGGGTATCCAATTATTGTGAACTTCTTCACAACAATAAAAGAAACATTATCATTATAATGAATAATAAATAAAAATCGACCAAACATAAAAAAACAGTTTTTTTTTCTTTAAAATATATAATTTCAAGATCGGTACATATGATCGGTTATGTCGCGGTCTCGATACAAAAATAATTACCCACACTTAGGCTAACAACATAAGGAATGTAATTAGGGAAGTAGGGTGTCGATCCTCAGGGAGTACGTGTTAACTATGAATTGCTATGAGGTGATTTTCATTTTAAGTTCGAGTCATTTGAGGTGGTTGTCTAAACTACTAACATAAAATAAAATGACAAGTATGTAAATGACAATATTTAAATGACAAATATGTAAATGACAAATATGTAAATGACAATATGTCAAACCAGAAACAGACAACTTACCCGATCGGGTTGTCACGAATCCGATCGGGGAAGTATACCGTACTGATCCGGGTGACGATATTTAAAATCTAACTAAAGGCGATATTTAAATGACAATATAGAAAAGCTATCTAACTAAACTCATAAACTAGCTAATAACAATAAAGTAAACTATCTAAGAACGGAAATAAAATGACGATAAAGTAGACTAACTAAATAACAATAAAATAAACTATCTAATCAAATTGATATAGTGAAAGAGAAATACATGTAAAAAGATTTAAAAGTTTCATTGATACCAACATTAGAATTACTACGATTGTCTAAGCCTTGTAGCGGTATATTCCTCTCGGATTCGTACCGACCTTTTATTGGGTCCTAACGTCCTCTCAGCATGGTTAGTTCACTAAACCCCTATTGGTAGTCCTAATTCTCATCGCAACTTTCGTTACAAAGACGGAAATTGACTAATACAAACAATTGTTCATGGCCACTAAACAAAGTTATAGAATTTGACACAACCAAAGGAAGAAACAACTAGATGGTTCAAATGGTATCGACTCTTCTTTCAATTCATTTTAACTAGTAAATCATTTCAATACTACAATTCTATTTATTGTATTTACACAATGATAATCTTACAATGTTAGAATTAATCTAATTTATGTAATTAAGTAAATTAAAAGGAAAAAGATGTAGGAAATTAAACTATGAAGTATAAGTACTACAAAGATTAAGGTGATTATATTAATAATGATTCTAGTGTTGAATTCCATGATTATATGATTAGGAAAAATAAAAAGTGGTATACTAAACAATATTTCAGTTTTGATTAGATTACTTTTAGATGAATTTCCTAATAACAATAATATGAAAACAATACTAATTAGATCAAAGTTCATAATGATAAAAACTGCATAAGTGAAGGATAGAGAATTACCGAAATTGGAATGCAAATTATGTAGGAAATAAAGTAAAGAACAATTATCCAACCCAATAACAAAAACTTATAAAAACAGTAGAGAAGTACTTAAAATTGCATAAACTATAATCTAAAACTTTTATGAATGAAGTAAACTATGAAATGTGTTATTGTATGAAAAGTCTGCTAATTGTATATAATTGTGTAAGAAGTTGTGTTAAGATATCCTAATTGTTGTGATGATCATTGGCTTTTATAGGGCTGCATGGCTGCTGCATCGTTCAAATTCATACCCTAGACAAAGCATTTAATCACTCAATTAAGCTTGGTAGAAGAAGAGCCAAGTAACGCTCATCTGCAAACATACCCGATCGGGGAAGTGGAAATCCGATCGGGGAAGTGTACAAGATGGATTTTTTCCGTCTTTTCCAATTTCATCTTTGGACACGGAATCCTATGCCTTAGTATTGGTCAATGCAATACGTAATTGGGCTTGGGCTAGTCTTCTTTTGACTTGGGTTGATGTTTCCTTTTGAAGTTCAAAGTCAAAATCCAAGATAAGTCCATTCGAGGAAGGATGTAGCGGAATCGTAGTCAAATCGTGAGATGGCTATCATCGGTTCCTTGAAAACTCGTATTCTAGTGCCTTTGCTCCATAAAGTAGGAAAATATAGCAAAACCGCTTCATTTCCTATAAAACTAGACAAAACACGCAAAACAACTAGAATAGCAATATTAGCTCATTAATCACTTAACAAAGTGCATAAATCATGTAGAAATCGAGCTAAAACGGGGGATAAATTAGTACAAAATATCACTTATCAACATATTATCAACATCTAATCATTATTAAACATCGATACGAACTAGATGATATAATTTAACAATTTAAAATGAATATCTAAATCAATGAATACCGAAAAATATATAGCAATGAACATTCAAATCGATTTTCATTTACATTTTAATTTAATCCTTATTAAATCAAAACAACTACAAATTCATCATGTTATCGTCTTAACTATTTAAAACAACAATTATAATGAATCAAAATGGAAAAACAAGGCAAAAAAAACTTTTTTTTCTCACGGCTAAAAAGTGCCGTGAACAGTACCAAATTTTTTATTTTTTGTTTTTTCTTGGCCGTGAACAGTACCAAAAAATCAAACTTTTTTTTTCTTTCTTTTCTCGCCCGAAAACAAAAAAATCTAATCTTATATTTCACCAATTATGAAAAACATATAAAATAATTTCGTAGCCCTTGGCTCTGATACCACTTGTTGGAAATATCGGTATATTTCGTCATTAATTTTACGGATTATAACGAAACTATAGTATATGAATTACGAGTCATAAATGAATTGTATAATATAAAATTATTGGAATTTAGAATTAACCTTTGGTCCTAGCAAATTTGGCCTATGAACAATATCGAAATCGATATTCTCCTAATTGCTGCACCCAAGATGCTCTGAGATATGTCTTTTCTTGTGCTAGAAAGAATACAAAAATCATGAATTATGTAGAGGAGAAGAGTTTATATAAAACTCTCCTCCTCTCTCCTTTTACACGTCCAAATAGAAGTCTAGTAGAGGGAGGAGTCTTCCCTCTTTTTCTTCTACTTGTATTAGGAATTTGGAGTCAAGATAGGATTCTTCCTTCTTTTATTTATTTAATGTATAATATGTGAATGTATTATTATAATATATACGTCAATTATAAACATGGTATATTTATAATTTGCTAATTAAATATAACAGTTTATCTTTAATTACGAATTAACATTTAATTCGTTTAAGCTTACATTATTTAATCGTATTAAATAATTACATTATATACATTAATTAGATATAACAGTTTATATTCAATTACGAATTAACATTTAATTCGTCTCAGCTAGTATTATTTAATCGTATTAAATAATCGTATCATCATTACATTGACTAACTTTTTAGTCATATACATCGACTAACCTTTTAGTCGTATAAGGCATCAATATGATTATATTTTCATATAATCATATCTCTCAAACACATCCTTTAGGTGTGACTTTTAGGGACCAGTTGATCACCGCCATTTAAAATGGCAATAACGTCAATCTTCTAGCAAGCCAACCGTTATCGATAAACGTTAATCAACTGATAAGAATACTAAGTATACCCTGTGAACCTGTAAGAGATTTATACACGTTATCACACTAACTGTGCAGGACACTAGCTCCAACAAGGTGACACCATCATCTAGAAAAGCTGTTTCGTTGGACCCATCAAGAGCTCATAACTGACATTTATTTGAACGAAACTCAAATTAAAAGGATAACCCCATGGATAATGAGACATAACGACACCCATAACATCCATGATGGTATCATAACGGAAAACCAATAGAAGGTTTTTATTTGAAACGAAAGATACAATAAACAAGGAATAAACGACATTAGATTAAGTTGACGACCACCGCATCCAAACCTACCAACACAACCGCTGATACCCTACTCGAACCTACCCAAACACATCACCCACAGAAACAACAAAGATCTCACCAAACATGACCTCACTCCAAAAACAGATAGCAGTGGACCTACCAGAGACAAAGCGAGCACCAAAGCCCAAGCTGACACCAGGGATCCAAACAAAATCCACCTAAGAATTTCAATAGAAACCCCTACCACCACACCGTTACATGCAACAACACAACGAACGAAAGTACGGAACCAAAAAAAACACTTACTAAAAAGCAGTAATGGGCTCGATAGGTAAGAGAAGGGGATATGGGAAGGGGAACACCTAGTAGGCCTAAAACTACGACCACATAAACTGGAACACCTAGTAGGCCTAAAAATACGACCACATAAACTACTACAACACAAAAAAAAGATGGGTTATGCCCATTGACAATAACAGGCCAGACCGGAGTCACACCAGAGGTGGGGGAAAGGGCGAGGAGCTTGGGGAACACTCCCTGGGTTGCATGTAAGGTCGATGGTGAAGAGACGGAGATCCGAAAAGACCGTAAGACAATAGATTGATGATCCAAACAGCCAAAGCAGCTCAACAAGCGGTCGGGCTAGGACCGATAGGCCGCCAAAGGGACACCAAACAAAAGAGTGAGATTAACATGAGGTAAAACCAGGTGGGTGATGCGAGACATCGCCGGAGATGGACCATGTGATGAGCCCATCTTTGGCGATGGGGAAGGCTAGGGTAAGAAGGGGGGAAGTGTGTGGGAAGAGAGGTGGCGGTGTCAAGGTTTACTGGTTAGAGATTTTTTTTAGGGAGAAGTGAGAGCAAAAGTAGTTTTAGAGAGATAAATGAATTACTTACAACTGACTTTCTATGTTGTCCCTTGAGTTATGGATTTCCCACGTTATTTTTCACTTTTTCTAAATTAGGGGTGTATTCATGAGCTCCTTGCTTGGTCTATATAATGACCTCCTTTTATTTTTCGTTCACTTGCCACCTCTTTTAACCTTTTTTCAATGTCAAATCTCACTCATTAACACCATGTCATCTTCTTAATGAAAATCGTCACAAATCATCTTTAATCAAAAACAAATTATCTTTAATACCTCTTAAATGAAACATAAAATGATAATGAAAATTTATATATAAATCGATAAGGTTATTTAATTAAATATTGAGTGAGTTTTAACGAAAAAAATCAATAAGATTATAGTGTAGACACTACAAGAATTAAACGTTCGGCCGACCAAAATAGACGACTGAAATCCATCGGCAGACCTTGGTCGCAACCTCTAGTCGCCACAATTGATACGGGCGACTGGTTTTAGTCGCCAAATTGGTGACTAAAGCAACCTTGTAGTCGCCAATTTGGCGAGAAAACTCGGTCAACTACCGCCTCCTCCGAAAGGATCTTTAGGGTCTTTGTTTTTAGGGGCGCCAGCGGCCGAACCGGGGTTGCAAATGGAGAAACATGTGGTCATCATCTCCATTTGCTCCCGCATTCTCTTAATTTTTCATCTCTTGCGGCTTCCCTAACTAATTTTGTCAATCAACAATCCTAATATAACCAAAATCATCAATACATTGTCAATTACAACGCCAATTTACATAATATTGACTATTTCACAAAACCCTCAATTTAGATAAACTTAAGTATAGATATATACAAACCCTAACTAAATAACAATTAAAAGTCTAATAACCATGACAAATGTTTATATAAATATATAGCATCTTAATACTAATTACGATCACAAATTAAACAAAAAATTACAACTTAAACAAAAAATGATATACCTTCAAAATTCGGAGTGAGGGTTAGCGTTGGTTCTCGTTGGGTTGGTAGGGCTGTCGGCGGGGTTCGATGGCGGCGGTTGTAAAGATATTTATCATATCTTCCTATATTATTATAACCTTATATTATAACCATATAATATCTTCTCATATATCTTTGTATATGATAGTTTATTTCATAGGTAATTCGTACCTAAATATTAATGCTTGTATCACGCCAAGTTGTACCACTTAGGATTGAATAGTTTTAATATAAATGTATACCTTAGCTTGTATCCTATTTTCATTTATGCAATTCTAATGAAACCTTTATCTTAATCTTCAATAGTGGTGATGTCGGCGGAATCCGGTAGTTTTAGGGTTGGTGATATTAGTCGTCGCGTTCGTCGTCGCTTCTCTCTCTATTTTTTTCTTTACATATTTGGTAAACTGGGTAAGGGGTCGGTATGGGTGGATTTTATTCAGACCATTGGTGACCAATTTGTTTCGGGCGCCAATTTAGCGACTACAATCTGTCGCCAAGTTATATCTTTAGTATGTACAGAAAATATCACGAAAGTGGCGATTGAATTCAGTCGCCCTGGCCTATTTGTTTTGTAGTTGCCTTTTAGAGTCGCTCAAAACCAAAAATCGTGTAGTGAGACACTGTGAGACTATAGTATAGTGTTCATTTGTATAAGTGTATAACATATAATTTCAAAAAGGCAGGTATACAAAGAAGAATATTTGTGGGTGGTAATCTCATTAGATGACAAATGGACAATAATAAAATTGGATGAACAAATTATTATTTAAAATCTTCCCAATATTGAATGATAAACAAATAAATGAAATACCCAAAATTGAAAAAAAAAAAAAAGTAAACATATGACCATGAAGGAGAGAGTAGTCACTACCATATATTATCGCGCGCAATTGAATTTCGTGGGTCCCAAACAAATTTTATATATTGAACTTGAAACTAAATCGCTATATTCAATTTTATGTATGTATTTAAAGAAACAATTTTAATTTCAATATTTGTAATAAAAGTTGAATATAAACTGTTGTGATGTTGTGAACATATATAATTGTCTAAGGTTTTGTTTGAAGACCAAAGGAAAATGGGAGGAGGTAGATAAAGGAGGAAAGGAAGGGAAGCGGGAGGAGGAACGATGAAGGAAACTAAGGGAAGGAGGAGAAAAATAAAGTAGGTGATTTTATTCCTTTCTAAATGTTTATTTTGTTTTAGTGAAATAATTCGATTTTGAGGACCGAAATAGAGGGATTCATTTTTATTTCTTCCAAACTCCCTACCTCTTCCAAATTCTTCATCCCTTTCCTCCAAGTCGCCCCATTCAAACACTTAGCTTAAGTATCATTGTTTTCCTTTTCATTTTCTTAATACTTACATATCATCTCTCGTTCACATCACTTTTCACAATCTTACTCTTCCCTTCGAGATATTATGTCGTTTTAACTCTACAACCTATGAGATTTGTAATGATCTTTCTCTTTCGCTTCGCTTTTATATACATAAAGAGTAAGATTTGTATTTATTAATTACTCTTTTTATCTTCATCATTTCCTTACCCATTTCATAATATGGATATCTCAATAATTTTTTTATCTTTTCTTTTAAGCATATTTTTACCTCGTTACGATATATTCTTGTTACAGTATATTACTAAAGATAATTTCTTAAACTCATGTGCAAATAAAGCTTTCAAAAGTAAGATGAAATAGTAAACGTTAAGAAGACCACAAAAACTAACGCACAACCGTCGTGCGTGCGACGAGAAAAAAATGACCATTTTTTATTTTATAAATAACGACCACTTTTTGGAATATAATGAGTACTTTTGTTGAATAAAATATGACTATTTGTGGTAACTGTTTATCATAAAATGGTTACTATTTACCATGAAATAATCACCTTTTGTCAAATGTACGGAGAAGATTGTCGTCTTGATTCCTGAGAGTTACTCTAAGAATATACGGGCATAGAGAGAGTAGAAACTAAGATATACGGAGTATTAACTAAATGGAATATATGCTTAACCAAGAGAAACGGTATAACTAAGATGTACGGAGTAATCAAGAAGAAAATAGGGGTAGACTTACTAGACAACCATCGTATAACATTATTGTTATCCGTCCGTCTTACTGAAGACGGACACTATCCGTCACAAGGTAAAGACGGATAATGCCCTCTCAATATGCAAGTAGGGGACTCCATTTGTGTGACAACCCTCGAAAAACGCGGAAATAAAAATACCAACAAGCACGCATAAATGTTGCGGAAAATACAGAGTTTTAAAAAATTTTACATGCCAAAGTACGAGGAAAGTCAAACGAATAACAAATTACAAACACTACAACGGAGACATAGTCTCTCAAAACGAAGTCAGGTCTAGTAAACTAGAATCAAGCGAAAAGGGTAAAACGTCCAAGTCCGACGCCCGCTAGCTCACTTCGTAAACCCCAAAAAGAAGCATCATCAATCAACGTGTTCATTCATTTAAAACATGAATGCCAGAGTCACTGGGGAGTAACCCGGGGTTCTCCCAGCCATATCACATCAAAACGCACTTAAACAAATATAGAAACATATATCATCATGCATACATACATATCATGTGAAGTATAAGTAGGACATTCCATAATAGCATTAATATCATTAATCATGCGACATCGACTCGGGGAAGACTCCCCTTGGCAACCACATGGATCACCGTTGGCTTGCATCTCACCATTAATGACCATGTGCTTGAGAAGGTTAGAGACTCGGCATACAAACCAAACACAAACATCCAACAATTTCAAGTGTACAATCCAATATGTAATCAAACATAAGCAAACACACTCTCACGGTAAATGAAACGCAGTAGCATCTGCACTACGCAAGAAAAAGGCGACTCCAAACTCATTTCCTCTCGGTAGGACGACGATAATAATACGGTCCTAGTCTAAATCTATCCAGACTCTCGGGATATGAGCGTTTCCCAATTTGACAAGTGGTAAGGCGTGCCACATCCAAGACTCAGTAAATCAAAGAGGCCGAGTACTCCAAATCTGCCAAGGGCAGCTAACGGAAGAGGCGGAAGGAGACTGGTATACCAATTCCGGCAAGGGCAGCTAACGGAATTGGTTGTCACAATAACGAGTACTCATATCAATGAGGCGACGTGAACGGTCAAACAAGTACTCTACATGCAAATAACACCACCTCGCAAGTATACAACATTTGACGGCCATGCCGGTCAACGCATTGCGTTCGCCTCCCAACAACGTCGTCATATCCCCACTAACAAATGCAACAAGCATTAAGGTTGTACCCCTATGCTCCAACATCAAGCCTAATGAGTATAGAGGTGAAAACAGGAAATGAGAGTTCAAAACATCCAATAAACAAGACTCGGTCCATTGTTCAAGGCATAATCGACTGAAAGGGGAAGCATGCTAAAACCGTAACTAAACATGTGAGAAAAGCATATGAAATATTGCATAGTCTAAACATGAATATTAAATGTCATTACGTAAGTTTATAAGATAAACAAACTATATGAACCATTACTGGTGAAGATAAGAGAAGGAAAAGAAGAGGAAGAAGAGCATGGGGTCCCTGTAATACTCCGTCTATATGTGTATAGGGGGCTCGACCGAGTAGAGGCCACTCGGCCGAGTGGATTAGGCTGATACCTTAAGTGGTATTCTGATCTCGCGTACTCGGCCGAGTGACAGCGGCACTCGACCGAGTAGAAGTCGTACTCGACCGAGTACGACGAAAATCGTGGATTAGTCGGGCGAATGATTAAAGGTTATTAAGAGTAGTTGTTTTCATTAAATCAGTTTACGTTCTTAATTACAAAACCCTATTTCACAAATCCTCTCTAATTCCTCAAGAAACATTTCATCATCTCGTGTCGGATCCAACCTTTGGCTACGTCGATTGATTGCTTGGTAAGTATCCTTGACTATGATTGATTATATTGTGTTTCTTACCCTAATTGAATTGGGGAAAAGGGGAATTGTGATGTTGATTGCATGATTATGTTTGTACAGGAGGGGAATTCGTAGAAGAACACTTTTGACTTGCTTGATTGCTTTTCTATACGCGGAGGTAGGGTTTCCCTACTCAGTGTTTGTATTGCTAAATGATGTTATGAGATTATAAAATTCTTTATATGTGATTGATGATGATGTTGATGGAGTTTGGGTTGGTGTTTGGAGATGTTGCTAGGGGTTACTATGGTAACTGGTTTAGTAATTCCGTTGGGAGACGGATCACACCACGAGTTCTCCCCCGTGGTTATCCCGCCACGTGGGGGATGTGCACATTAATGTCCCGGGTTTATCGCGCTGCGGTGAGATGGAAGTTCGACGTCTGTGGTTGCGGTCCAGGGTCAATTGGTGGTTTTGTAGAACATGGATGGTAACCTGAGTCTACTAAGGTGTCCGCTGCGGTGGCCCTATAGTTTCTCTTTCCCTTGTGCTTATCATTGCGTCGTGTCGTAGCTTCTGCCGAGTAGTTGGAGTCTTATACATTGCTTAGTTTCTATTACTTAAATATTGTTAACTTTGGATTATTGTTCAGACGGCATGTCGTCTGTTTTGAAAACAAGTAATTGAGTTAAACTATTTATTATATAAAGTATTGTTTCTTTATGGCTTGTTTGATATGTACTACCTCGGGCAACCGAGATGGTAGCAGTCTCATGTACTAGAGAGGTCTTGTAAGGCTCTTTAGAATATGAGGGTGTTACAGTCCCAGCCGGTCAAGGGGAACCGGCGGTCGGGTACCCGTCTGGGGCGCCCTTCATCAATGACAGCACCAACTCACAATACATGGACTCCCAGCCGGTGGCATGGCAGGCGGCTGGGTGTCCGGTTGGGAATATTAGCACCAATCGAAAACATCAACAAGAGCTGAGGTCTCCCAGCCGGTTAGGGGGGCGATCGGTAGGCCGGCTGGGAGTATCTTTGTTCTAATTTTGCCACAATCCAAATATTTCATAGTATCTTTGTTCTAATTTTGCCAAAATCCAATATTTCACTACAGGTGTTACCAGTCGGTGGGGGGCCGGCGGCCGGGTACCCGGCTGGGAGTTTTCCCTTGTCCAAACTTCATTAAATCCCAATTTTACTTCAGGAGGTTCCCAGCCGGTAGGGGGATCGGCAGCCGCGTACCCGGCTGGGACTCCTTTTGTCTGAAAAACAACACAACCACAAGTTTAAGCCAAATCCAATTACACTCATTTCCAATTACCAACATCAATCATTACAAAACCTCATTTAATGCTACATATGAGTGACAAATCATTCCACACAATCACTAAAACATTATGAGACCAACATTTAAGATACTAAACATAAGCTTAACCTAAAATAAGATGGACTCAACATTATTAACATAAATTTTCACAAGTTAAGCATATGAGATGAATTCCAACAAACACTTACGTAAGTAATAGTCACCAATTCATGCTAGTATAACATAAAGAACTCATCTTTTCATGTGAAAATCTCACTTAAACACATAAGATCTTACATCGAGTAACCCGTCTACGTTACCTTGCTTGCTCTTTTCTTCTCCTACAACATTAAGATCTTACCTCGAGTAATCCGGATCTTGAAGGTTTCCTCCTACATCATTAACACAAAAAGATGACTAAAGTTCATCCTTGAGAAAGATGGAAAAACGGAATTGTACAAGAGAAAGAAAGCAAGAAGAATCTATAGAAAAGAGTAAGAAATGAAGAAGCTATGATGATTTTGAGCTGTGAGGTTTATGAGGTCAACAATGAGGTTTTAGGTTTTGGTGAGATGATGAGGTAATGGTGTTGCTGAAAAATGAGAAGAAAATGGTGGTATTGGGTTTGATTTTGGTGGGTGAAGGAATACAAAGGCCCAAAATTCTTTATGGTACTTAACCCACTAAATTTTCCGAGTAGAATCCGAATATGGGCTCGGAAATGACGGATTTGACACGGATTAATTCAACTACGAAAATTCTAATCTAAGACTAAAACTAAGATTAACTAATAATAATTCAATATTATTAAATTCTAATTACTAAAACTGCGAGTGTTACAATTTGCCCTCCCAATTTGCATATTGTGAAAAGGGCACTATTTGTCTTTAATTTGTGACGGATAGTAGGCCAGAGCATGGATCGGATATCCGATCCGAACTCCAATTTCGGATCGGATATCCGATCCGAAAATTCAAATTTTTACTATCCGATATCCGATCTGAAACACTTCAGATATCCAATTTTAATATCCGAAAAAATCGGATCGGATATCCAAATATCCGTGGATATCCAATTTTCGAGATAATTTTTTCAGTATGTGTATTTATCTTAAAAAAAAATGTCTTTAATACATATAATAATTTAACATCCCGTATCTATCCGTAAATTGAACTAAATTAACTCCTCGATTTAGAAAAATTAAAATAAACCCAGATCTGTCAACACAACATTGAAAACAAGATTTCCCCCATTCCCGTAAATATGTGGAATAAAAACTCTTCTGCCTCTGAAATAAGGAGAGAAAAAAAAGCAACTAGAACTAAAATAAAGCTTTGAATATAAGAGTTGATGAATGAGAGAGTTGGGTCATAATATTCATGTTGTTGATTAGAGTAATTTGGGTAAAAGAAAAGAGAAGATAATATTAATGGGGTTAATCATTATGAGAAAGATGGAGTCACAATCAGAATTTGAAGACGGAAGTTAGTATTTTTTAATGGAGTAAGAGGAAGTGACTTGATTTCTAATGTCGGCTAAAATGAATTCAACCTTTAAGGTTGAAGAAATGGATGAGTATATATATACGTAATTGCTCTTTCATGGACAACTTTTACTCACACTATTTTCTCATAACTTTCCACCACCTACCCTTCTTC
Organism: Heliosperma pusillum; assembly: GCA_022085475.1. NCBI lineage: Eukaryota > Viridiplantae > Streptophyta > Magnoliopsida > Caryophyllales > Caryophyllaceae > Heliosperma > Heliosperma pusillum. The sequence goes on from JAIUZE010000623.1 coordinate 221,643, forward strand.
TAAAAGAGAAAAAAATCTCACCTTTCTCACTCAACTAAAAAATGTTATCAAAATTTTAGCAAGTTCTATCCAAATTTACATATAATCAATTAATAATTCCATTTGAATCTGTACATATCAATTTATTGTATCAATCGCTCTCTTCTTTTTATAGTTATAGAAGAGTCATTGGTATTTATAACACACCTAATTTTAGGGATTTTTAAATAGAAATTAGGGTTTAATTGGAAAGGGGTGGCAGCAAAGGGAAGGGCTGGGCGGCGGACGCGCTGAGGGAGGGGCGGTAGGTGAAGGTCCGGTGGTCGATGGAGGGCAGCGGTAGGCAGAGAAGGGGCGACATTTCGTCGGCGGTTAGCAGAGGGGTGGGGGGTGACGGGAGTTAGGCAGCAAGGGTGAGGGAGGGGTAGTGCGGGTGGACCGAGTACTGGGAGGCGGTGGAACGGATGAGGCAGTGGTGGTGACATGGTGGAGCATAAGGTGGTTGGGCGTGGCGGCAGGGCTGTTGGAGGAAGTTGATAGAGTGACTAGGAATAAGAATAAACTTAGAAAATATGGTGATAAAATGAGAGGGGTAAAGTGGTCAATTTTGTCCATGAAAGAGTAAATTGTGTCTATGAAAGAGCATTACCCTATATATAAGGTACAATATGGTGTATTATGGGCCAATGTTGTAAACAAGTGCATTTGTGGATTTTGAAGGCCCAAAAGTAATGGGTAAGTTTCAACTTTCTTTGGAAAAAATGTAAAAAAGTTAAGTTTCGGATCGGATCGGATATCCGAAATTTTTTAGACTGGTATCCGATATCCGATCCGTATCCGAAAGGTTCGGATCGGGTATCCGATCCGAATGTCATTTTCGGATCGGGTATCCATTTTTTCGGATCGGATGCGGATCGGATATCGGATCGGTTCGGATAATCGGATTTTTTTATCAGCCCTAAGTCGAATAGTGCCCGTGTTCAATAAAAAGTTGTGCATTGTTATAAAGGTTCTTGTATTTAGCTAGTTATGTAGGGGATAAACATACGTAACCTTACTCACATGTATAAAATGATAACATACATTATTTTGTGATGACCCTACGACAAAGATAACACAAGGAAATTGAAGTGACGGAAGAGCATACATAAGAAAGTACAGTTGGTCTTTCGATCTGTCTTCATTAAAGACGGATATGACCTGTTTTTAATGAGAATTTGTGAAGAAAGTATACCACCAAAATAGTACTCCGTAACTAATTACTCCCAGCAATAAATGAGCTAACCCAAAACCCAAAAACTCAGTTTGTTGTGTAGGGTCGATCCTTGTGATATCTTCTACAGTATGAGCCACATGATCAATTGTTTCCATAGTCCGAGATAGAAGTGAGCCAAGTACTGATGTACTTTAATTTCAAGCAAAGGCCTAATATTGACAAGTCCCAAACAAAGAATTTGAATGACCCACAAGGTTAATCAGCCTAGCCTGGCCAGACCCGACAGTCTGGTCCAGTCCGGTCCACTACCCCCCTACCTAGCTGACCAAGACCTTAACTCAGCCTGACCTACCACCAACCCAGTCAGGGTCGGGGTTGTACCACCTCGACTTGGTACGGATCCTAACCCACCCCTCTACCGCGGCCAGGACCCGACCATTATTCATGATAATGGGTACTTCATTCGTAGAATGGAACAAATAAGACCATAATTAAACACTCGATATGTATCCAAACTCCAAACATAAGTATGTCGGGTAAGTAAAGAACTATCTCATCTTTGATCATTTCACAGTAATATGTAGATATCATAATTGTTATAACTAGTTTCAAAATAATATCGAATTTATATATCTATAATAATAATATCTCATAAACGTAATAATAGTTTGATTGAGCCCCTTTATGTATCCTTGCCAAAAACATGTACCCTTCGAAAGAACATGCGACGAATTAAACCATCAACGAACTACTCTTGTCACTACCGATGAAACTAAATCCACCGCACTAATGGATAGAAAACCCCCGAAATAAGGGATTGAAAAACAATTCTCAGCAAAATGGAGACTTTTATTGACTCCAATAGATATGCATACTATTGATTGAAAGATGAAACAATTATAAGGCTTACCATCGAAAGATTATTGATGGAATCCCCTCGTATTTTGATTGAGACTAGCGTTTATTAGAGAGAGCTTTTTAGAGATTGTGTTTTTTTTAACGAAGAGTTTTAATTATGGCACAATATGTTCTTAATTATTGATTTACCATTAATTAAAACCACTCTTTACTTAGCTTTTATAGATGTGAGCTAGCTTATCCGGAAAAATAATGAGGGCTGTTACTCATAGCCTAGGTTTAAATCATGTAAACATTATATTTGTAACACCCCGACTAAAACTCTAGACCGAGAGCACTAATTATTCACGGTTGTTCGTCAGGCTACTACGTGATTCACAATTCAACACGAGTCTTTTCTAACGCATTTTGGACTCATTCATGCGCATCCTGAAAACATTCCAAGAATGTTACCCATCCTAAGACTACTCCCTAGTAAACAAGCTTAACGGTAGAGTTTTTATCATGAGTTTCAGAAAAGAAAGTGCATTTTGTTGATATAAATAGTACTTTCAATCCCTTTAAGTACCGGTCATGTAAACTTATCAAGGTACCTCTTTATTTAACTTGGGGTATTACAATATTCACCTTCATTTACACCAAAAGAAATACCGAACTTTAATTGACTTTCAGGCATCGGTCGCACTACTCGCATATACTCGCCATTTTGCACTAACATAAACACAAATTTTCATTTAAGACGACACTATCTGCCTTAAGTTTAGAACGGGTCAAGTATCATACCATCACTTGTATAAACTCTATATAAAACATACATATTGTTTAACTTATGCATTCTTATATACACAAGTAACATGTATTTAATGTATCTTAAACTTAAGACGGATAATGTTGTCTTATGGGAGTCTTACTACTACGTAAACGTAAATACCCTATACGGAGTCTCACCAAGCCTAGCAGTGTGACACATCTTTTATTCGATCGACATCCAATGTGTTATTGTGAACACATGGGCAAGTGGTGTATGTTCAAACTAATACAATTCGAGATGGGTAATGTCCATCAAAACCTAAATTATCGGTAAAATCCAGGCCTAATTAATCATATGAAATGTTTTGGATTCTTGAGTTTGAGGGACCAAAGCATATGCTTGTTTAATTGGAACAACACTTTTATGATCTTGTTCGTTCAGTATTACTTTTGTATTAACAAGGACATAAGCTACTGATTCAGATTTACGACATACATATTTTAATTATGCAATAGGTTTCAGTCCTAATCTCACTTTCCAGGTACACTCGAAAAAATCATGAAAAATCTAACTAAAAATATCAAAAATCTCATCTCATCTGACGGGACGGGAGAGGGAGGCGCGGCGTCCCTGCTAGCTCATCACTCCTTATAGCGTAGGCACAAGAAAATGTACTTCGCATACCATTTCTAAAGGTATTTCTTTTACTTATACGTATAAAAGTCACTAAATTTTCACACGCAACTACGAATCAAAAGAGTATGTACAAAATTCCGAGCTAGAAAGATATGTGTCCATACATTTTTATCTTCACTAAATTACGATTAGTTATATATCAGACTATATACTCTGTATTCATTAGAGTTGTATTTAACTATTTATTATTTATCAAGCGATTCAAGCCTATTAAACCTATTAAGCCAACATAGTTAGGTAAAAATTTTGTGAATTATGTAAAACGAAGTACGAGTACTCCAAATTAAATTGCTCTTGTAAAATATTAAGTGAATGAAAAGATTATACGGAGTAGAGAAGAGTAGTTTATTTGAGATGTACGTAAGTTCTGGTGGGATGTACTTGATACGAAGATCAACATGAGTTATTGAGTACTTGTTACAAGTATAAATGATATCGCAAGTATATAAAACACATGCACATGTACAATTTGTACAAAGTACAACCAAATTATTGATTTGCACATTTCCAACTGATAATCAAGATTCCTACAGCTAACCCGGTCCCTTTAATCATTACTTCATCGAATTAGATCACTTTGTCAAGCACATCTCTTTGTTCAGCTCGTCTTATTGAACACGTGTAGTATGAAAACGGATAGTTTCTCTTTCACAATATGAAAGTCGAGAGGGCAAGTGAAGGACCTCCATTTACCCTCCTCATTTGCATATTTTGAGAACGATAGTTTTTAACTTGTGACGGATAGTACTTGTTTTCAATAAGAATTTGTGTTGTTCATTAGTCGATTTTGAGGGATCAACTTGTTTATCTTTCGAATTAACCTATTTTAAGATATAGAATGAGTAACGAGTACATTTGCTGTTAAAAGACCAATAAGTAAATTATACATCGGATATGATCATGTAAGGCGGCAAGCCTCCAAACCATATAAACTAGGGGGGAATATAATCTTACGCATTTTATTACTAATTTAGTTTTGGCAGGTCATTAATCCCTCTTTTTAACCGATTGAGCTCATTCATATGGGAGAATGAGCCTAGTAAAAACTAAAAAGCCTTATTTTCTAAAAATGAGTAATATTAGCCTTTGAGTAATTTTCTCATATCATCTTACACATTATTTAAACGTCACTTTTACCATGTTTTCCTCCATTTATAGGCTTAACTTTTTTAGCTTGTTATAATGAATGTAAAAATACTATTATAATTATTGTTTTTATTATTATAACTATGTCTGTAAATCTTCATACTTTTAACAATAATTCTAGGTAAAAAAAATTGTTATAACGGATGTAAGAAAGATAAATAAACGCGTGAAGAAAGACAACAACAGATTTATGTGGTTCACTAACAACTTGTTAGCTACGTCCACTGGCAGAAGAAAAGAATATTATTGATTTTGAGGAATTACAGATTTCAGAGTATACTCGTCAGAGTTTTCAGATTTCAGATAACTCAGACAGATTTCTGAATGAATAAAACAGACGGATTATGAGAGTTTATATAGTACTCTCATAACAGATGTTTCCTAAACAGATTTAGGAAACCCTAACACTATAGGAAGCCCTATAGCAATTTCCTAAACAGACAAGGAAACTAAATAATAGTATCATAAACAGACAAGGAAACTAAATAATAGTTTCCTAAAAAAATAAGAAAACTAAATCAGATCAGAATCCGAACAGATTCAAGGCATATTCTAACAAATCTCCACCTTGACTTGAATCCTCTCACAATCAGACAGATGTACCAGATGCACCATAACTGTGCCAGATGTACCTGACGCACAAAACTAGTGCCAGATGTACCAGATGCACTAAAATAGTGCTAGATGTACCAGACGCACAAAACTAGTGCCAAATGTACCAGACGCACTAAAATTGTGCCATATGTACAAGACGCACAAAACTAGTGCCAGATGTACCAGACGCACAAAACTAGTGCCAGATGTACCAGATCCTTTCCCTTCTGCCTCAGATATTGCCCACGACGGGGCAATTAGATACCCCCAAATTTTAGCAAGCCTAAACATTGTTGGAACTTACTAGGTGGAACCGACTTGGCAAGAATAGTACCAGATGTACCTTTGAGGTACCAAAAAATTCTTTTCACAGTTTGCCAATGCTCTTTGCCAGGATCAAACACGAACCTAACAATACAAACATATTTCTCCTCCAGAACGACCATCTCAGCGGTGATTGGATTCGTCGACTTTCCCGAAAACGACACCCTCGGCCCTTGTTGTTTCAACAAGATCCACATCTTGATCAGCCACGGATTCAATATATTCCTCCCAATAAGGAAACTAAATCAGATCAGAATCCGAAACTAACAAAAATTACATTGATTATAGATGTTAAATGAGAAAATTAATTTAGTATAGAATGACCTAGTGAATCATAACGGCGGTTCTTAAATAAGAATAAGAGTAGTGCAAGTGATCAGAGTTCTCTTACTTTAACTGTGTGGTTGTGGATTTGATTTAACGGTGGTATAATACGCTCATTTGGTTGTGAAGATTGAATGAATGTTCTATTTACTTTTTTTCAAGTTGTAATGTGCCATTAAGACGTATGGTAGATAAGTGATGACCAATCTTCCTTCTTGGACAGTTAGACTTCATAAGCAATACATACCGTTGTCAAAGTTTAATTTAATGGTTTTGCTTTGGTAGAATTGGCAAGAGCAACCCGATTTGATTGACCCTATCTAAAAAAGGTTGATCCGAGATCTAAAATTGACCCGCATTACAACATCTGAATGTGACCTGACACCTGATTTGATTCGACCCGGCCTAAACATGACCCGAGCTTTCTTGACCCGTAACTAACTCGACCCAAAAATAACCCGACTAAACATATTTTACCTGAACCGAAAAGGACTTGAAATGACTTTTTCTCTCTTATTCATTGACTCGAAAAATGACCCGACCCGAAATAACTTGACTTGACTCTAATTAACCCGGAATCAATGAGAGACCTGAACCCACCCAATTAACCCGTTTGCCAAGTCTAGCCTTGGTCACAAGTTCAAGGACTGATAATATAAAATTTAGTGTATTCATGTGATTTGTCTTATATGTACATGTGGAATGTTATGTACTTCCTCCGTTCCATAGAATAGTTTACGTTTGTTTTTTTCACAAATATTAAGAATGAGTAAAAACAAGTAGGGTACCTACTTTTACATATGTTAGTTTACCAAATTGCCCTCTTATAAAATAGTTGGGTCTTTTATGAGGGGGTCATTAACAAGGATAGTATGGTAATTTAACATGATTATTGATGTCCATAAAAAGAAACGTAAAGAACTAAGTGAAACGGCCTAAAATGAAATACGTAAACTATTCTATGGAACGGATGAAGTAATTCATTTTATTGTGTTAAGATTTGAGACGAATACTTTTATCTTAAGATTCACGTGTAAGTTTATATGAATTTAATTTTCCGAAAAGTCTATCTTCTGGTGGTGAGTCAAACAACTAAGTAGTTGATTAGCTAATAATGAGTTTCTGTAGAAATTTGTTACAATGAATTTCAATTTCGACCCCAATGATACTTTAAGAATTTGGATGAATCGATTTAGAGACAAATAAAAAAATTAAAAATGAACCATGAAAGTTTCATTTAAAAAATCACACCATGATAGTATTATCCATCATAGGGATTCTCTATTAGGCACATTACAAACTAAATGTTTAAAAATGAAAAAAAAAAACTATTTGAAGAAATGGTGAAGCCAAAGGCATGGCAAATAACCATAACCATACTCTAATCACTAATTAATGCTACAATCCTTTTTTCTTTTTTTTTCATTTCATTTTTGTATTCTATCTCCTCCAACGACAATATCCAAAATACCATATTATCTACATGGAAACGATTATCGAGGCGGATAGATCGGGTCGGATCGGACCGAGACGAAAGAGAAATGAGGTAAAATGGGTGTGGATAACCCAAGGCAAGTCCCAAGGCTGAGGAGTCAGGAAGTCATATTGTATGGACTTGGCTTGGACTTATCTAACATGGACCACATGACCTGGACATCCTCGTATCCGCATGCCATTACATCTCCTTGTAATGCCATTACTGTATTCTCATTTCCTGTTCAATCAACAATAATTAAACACTTCTTAGTTTTGATTTCATTAATTTCCAAACTAACAACGGTTTATGCTAGTGATGTATTCTTCGCCGACACGTGTCTAGCGTGAACATCAATGGCGTAATCCTGATTTGAACTTGGGACTTTGGGAGTATATTACACTTATATTTTTCATATTAGCAGAATTAGCAGAGAATTAACATTTTATAAACTAAAAAGTTATCCATTTCATAAACTAAGTCGAAGTGGACCTTTTATTCCGTGGACGTGGCCTAGTTTCGTACATGTGTCTACATAGTACTCCGTAATATATAATGTGCTAGCTACACAAATATTGCAATCTAATTTTCTACTCAATAATCTGTACTCGTAATCAACAATTCCATATGTCCCTAGAACGTTTGGACTTAAGGAAAAGGTGTATTAAAATAGTAAATCACTTAATTAAGTTAATATTAACGGGCCATCTTAAAACAAGTTTATAAACTTGAGGAACAATTAGATTAATTATTAATTAATTATTAATCTTTAGAGTGATTTTCCACGTATTGGTCTATATAAAGTGCATTTTAACTTTGTCTTTATATATAGTGTTTCTAAAGCAAGATTGTATGGGTAAAGTTTCGTCGGTAGAGTCCATTCTTTCATAAGCGTGTAATAGTCAACTAAGAAATAGGATCTTCATTCTACAGTGAACTAGTCTCATAACACAAATTCGTTTTCAATAAATGTGGATTATTTCTCTAGTAAATCTTACTTAAGACGGGTATTGCCCGTCTAAAGTTTAAGACGAGTCAAATCTTATCAAGTGGTAGTAATAAAGACAATATTTTTTATATTTTCTAGGTAACAAGTTGGGTGATGTGATAAGTAATTGACCGTCTGAAATAAAAAGTTGTGTTATTTGTCGTATCTTATTTGATAGTAAGTTATGTACTTCTATTGAATTCTCCTTGTGAATTGTATATAATCCCCAAATCTTATGTAAGGGGACTTTATAATATATAGATTTTGTGTAACATTAATGCTTTATAATCTTATACTTTGTATGTAACTAATTTATCGTTTAAATGGGTCAAGATAATGTGTATCAAAAGATCTTTCACGTCGTGTTTGTGTACGTACGACCACCTTATATGAGAATAACCACCAATCTTGACTATTTCGATTGTTACCCATTTCCTAAAATCTCTAAAAATAACGTGGAAATGGGAAATGTGTAAACATATGATTGAGACGGATAGAGTTTACATAAGCCACAATCAACCACACAAAAACTCGGTAAGATCTTATCCTAGTGGTTAAGATGGACGTACAAAATACATTGGTTGATGCCCATATACATTAAACTCAAAAAATTAACAAAAACTACAAAAAAAAAAGGATATAAATGAGAGGAAATATTATTGAAATATTGGAAATATATACCTTGCTTGGATTTTTTATTATCTCTAGGAGGTTGATGGTTGAGAAAGGTGCAAGCTTTCTTGAATGGAGATGTGATTGTCTTAACCCAAGAAGCTGCCATACTAAGTTTATTTTTTTCTATAATGGACTGACCTCTCATTAGATCATCAATGTGGTCTATATATATATATGCACTACTACCACTTGGACAACTTTTTAATTAATAAATAAAATAATTTATTATGATAAAATTAATAAATTTAAGTGTAGAATGGAAGATAAGAGTGTGGGGGATGGCAAGATCCGTTAGATGAGGCATTGAGAAAGGGAAGTGTGCAAATATTGCAATTGGATGATGGGGAGTGACATTTATTATTTTTGTTTTTTATATTAAATTTTTAGAGTTTTTTTTCCCAATAATTTCCAATATCTTTTAATACTCGTAAAAACTGAAATGTATAATAAATTAATATATATAATCGATTTTTCTAATTTGTGCTCTAGGAAAACACATTTTTATCGCAGTTGGAGCGATAAGAGGCTGGACACTCAAATTGGCTTGAAATCGAGTAAAAAGATGACGGGGAAGCCCTTTGGTGAAATATCAGCATATTGGTACTTGGATGGTATGCGTTAGACATGGACTTCCCCAATATTTACCTTTTCACGAACAAAATGTATATAAAACTTGACATATTTGGTTCACTAATATTCTACCGGGTTACCTGAAAGATAGACGGCTGGAAAATTGTCACAAAAAAAAAACAGTGGACCGCTGGAGGGTCACATTAAGCTCGAGAAGCAAATTTCGAATCCAGCTAGCATCGAAACGATGTTAGCGACGCCCCAATACTCACTTAATTCGGCACTAGACCGAGAAATCATGGCTTCCTTTTAGAGCAGCTTTTAGAGGACCAGATGATAGAATAATAGTAATTATGTAAATAATTTGCCTATTATTTGTTACCTATTTTGTTGTAATCTTATTCCTTAATTACAGCAATTATTTCCTAGTTTGTAAACTAGCTAAGTTGTATTTATACTGACCAATTATGCTAATGAAAGATCTATCACTAATCTCTTTTATGGTATCGGATTAGGGTTCAATTCTCTAAATCGCTTCCACTCACCCTTTTCTTTCTTCTCTTATCTCGACCTCACGTCAAAAACAATGACTAATGACGTAATTGCTAAGTCGACTTTTCACCCTGCTCTTACAGTTAATAGCATACGGAACCACATCACTGTCATCCTTAGTATGGATAATGATCAATACCCTTTTATAGGTCGCCTTATTTACGAATCTCGCGAAATCAAATCGCGTGTTCATCACGTCATCAAACCGAAAGGATCAATACCCTTCCACTACCCTTCCACTGACGATGAAAAGAATTATGGGAGACCCTCGACGCTACGGTTCTGCAGTGTATCTACTCCACCGTCACCAACGATCTCTTGGAAACTATTGTTGAAGACGACACAACCGCCATAGCTACATGGGACCTTCTCGCTGACATTTTCCAAGATAATAAGAATTCTCGATCGGTGACACCCGAAAAAGAATTCTCCCACATAGAGATGGCCGATTTTCCATCCGTCTCTGCTTATTGCCAACGACTCAAGTCATTGGACGATCAATTGAAAAATGTTGGCTCTCCTATCTCGAACAGCCGCCTCGTTCTTCAATTAGTTTCCGGTCTTACGACGGCATATCGCGGTGTCGGGACAATCATTCCCCAACGTGATCCCCTCCCTACGTTTTACCAAGCTTTTAGCATTCTAACATTAGAAGAGGCTGATCTCGTAAAGCAGAACCCGTTCTTTGCCTTGTATACACGGAGTTCTCCCGAGGGTGATGGCGGCAAATCTTCTTTTAAATATGTTGATCCCTCCACTGACAAAAGTAGGCGTAATACTGGGTCCGTGGGAAAGAAGAAATGTGTCAATAAGGGTGGTAAGGGACACACGGCAACAATAAAACTCAAAGTGTTTTCGTAGCACGTGCCTCCTCTATTCATACGCCACGTGTTGCTCCGTCTTAGTGGCCAACGGGGTATGGCTCGTGGCAATGGCCCTTTTCTCCTTGGAGCTATCCACCGTGTCCCTATCCTACCGGTCCATGGGTTCGTCCGGGACTGACATTTCGTCAACAATCAGGAATTCTCGGTGCCCGTCCTGCTCAAGCTTATGTTGCTGACAGACCAGCGCCAACACAGACGGAGATTGAGGCTGTCATGTACAAACTTGGACTCACCCTACTAGAACCATGGGTCATGGACACCGGAGCTACGTCTCACATGACGTCGGAGCGAGGTAATCTCTCATCTTTCGTTAATTCATGCATTAGTAACGATACAGTAGTCGTAAATGGTCACTCAATTCCAGTTAAGGGTTACGGTGATGTCACCATACCAAAACCACACCCCTCTCTCATCCTTAATAACATCTTATACGCTCCTCATTTGGTCAAAAATTTTGTGCCAGTACGCAAATTTATAATAGTTAATCAGGTCTCTGTTGAATTTGATCCTTTTGATTTTTGTGTGAAGGATTTGCGGACGGGGACTCGTCTAATGAGGTGTGAGAGTCGGGGCGAGCTATATCCTATTTCGACAAATAAAAATAGAGCCGGTCAATCATCTACTTTTGCTGATTTAGCGTCGTCTCTTTGGCATGACCGTTTGGGTCATCCTGGAATTCCCTTCGTAAAACAATTTTATCGATTGTAATTCTCTAAACAATGTTTGCCAGTCTTGTTTTATTGGAAAAAATATTTGTCTGCCCTTTGCTGCTTCTACTTCGCAAACTTACATGTCATTTGTTATTCTTCATTGCGATCTTTGGACGTCTCTCATCATCCTTAGCTCGTCAGGTGATAAGTATTATTTTTTAATCTGAATGACTATAACAACTTTTTATGGACTTTTCCCATTGCCAAAAAAAATCAAGTTAGCTTCATTTTATTAAAATTTCATGCTTACATTCAAACCCAATTTGAGCGTAAAATAAAGTCAATTCAATGTGATAATGACGGAATTTATTAACGATCTTTTTAAGGATTTTTTTCCGACACATGGTTTGGTATTTCGCCTTTATGTCCTCACACATCGTCTCAAAATGGTAAGGCCGAGCGTAAAATTCGATTCGTAAATAACATCATTCGCACTATTTTATTTCACGCCTCCCTCCCCATCAAATATTGGCATCATGCATTAGAAATGGTCACTTATCTTATCAGTATTATTCTAAGCAAACCAATTGACTACAACATTTCTTTGTCCATGCTATATCACCGTAATTCGTTATATAGTCATCTTCGTGTTTTTGGTTGCCTATGTTTTCCACTTAGTCTGTCTACTACGATACATAAGTTGCAACCTAGGTCTACTCTGTGTGTCTTCATGGGCTACCTGAAAAATCATCGTGGATATAAGTGTCATGATGTCTCTTCTAATAAAATTTTCATTAGTCGTCATGTTATATTTGATGAAACTGTCTTCCCTTTTGCTAAGTTACATCATCCCGACACTCACACCTATGATTTTTTTAGATGAGGATCCGTCTCGTTATGTCGTCCAATATTTGACATCACCATCGAGTACACCTCTGCCCTCCTCTACTTACTAACCTCACCACAAACCTTAAACACCCCACTTGATAGTTCCCATCCCCGTGACCAACAACAACCACACCACCCTTCCCATACCGGCCAGGTTGTTAACGCGTCTCCTCCACTTATCCAAAGACAACCTTGTCTCACTAAAAAACCGACCACTAGAGCTGATCATGGGATTTACAAACCCAACCCCAATTATTCGAACCCCACCACCCCTCACAATTTGAGTCATACAATTGTCATATTGCCCGTACCCAGTAACCCCGTGTTGGCTATCCGTGACCCTAATTAGTAAATGGTTATGCATGACGAATGCAATGCTCTTATTGATAATAAGACTTTGGACTTGGTTCCTCGTCCACCGATTGTTAATGTCATATACATAAATTTCATTCTGACGGTTCTTTTGAAAGGTATAAGGCGCTTCTTGTAGGTGATGGCAAAACGCAGCAAGTTGGTATCGATTGTGGCGAAAATTTTAGCCCGGTGGTTAAGCCGTCTACCATCCGTATTCTAATGTGTCTTGCTTTGTCCAAGTCTTTGTCCATAAATCAATTTGACGTCAAAAAAACTTTTCTACATGGCACTGTACATGAAACGGTCTACATGTGTTAACCCCTCGGGTATAAGGATAAGCTTCGCGAAGATCATGTATGCTTATTGAAGAAATCTCTTTACGGTCTTAAACAAGCTCCTCGTAATTGGTATAAACGGTTTGCGGATTTTATTTCTCAACTTAGGTTTACTCACAGCAAGGGCAATCATTCCCTATTTATCCTTCCACAAGATACTAATTTAGCTTATTTGTTACTTTACGTCGATGATATAATTCTTACTTGGTCGACCGAGTCTCTTTGTACCTCCATCCTAAGGCATATTCATGCTGAATTTTCCATAAAGGTCAATCTCGGCTCTTTGAGTTATTTTCTTGGCATATCCATTAAGCAAACAAAGCATGGTATGTTCCTTTCTCAATCGAAATATGCCGAGGAAATTATTGACTGTGAAGGTATGTCTTCGTGAAAATATGTCGCCACATCAGTTGACACTAAGCCTAAGACAAATACTTCGTCCCACCTGGGCTCCGTACTCGGATCCAACGCTGTATAGAAGCCTCATTGAGGCTTTACAATACCTCACCTTTATCCGACCCGACATATCTTATGCCATTCAACATGTATGTTTGTTTATGCATAACCCAATGGAGGAGCAAATGAGTGCTTTGAAACGTAGTATTCGTTATCTTCGTGGTACAGCAACCCACGGTTTATGGCTCCGTAAAACTGCTCCTACTCAGCTCATGGCATATACTGACGCGGACAGAGGAGGTTGTCTTGACACGTGATGGTCTACATCGGGTTATTGTGTGTTTCTCGGTGATAATATTATATCTTGGGCTTCGAAATAACAACCAAATTTCTCAGGCTCTAGTGCAGAAGCCAAGCAGGGTGTGGCCAATGTGGTCACGCAATCATGTTGGTTACGTAATCTCCTTGTTGACTTACACGTCCATATGACAAAAGTGACTCTCGTATACTGTGATAAGGTGAGTGCCATCTATCTATCGGGTAATTCGGTACAACATCAACGCACCAACCATATTGAAACGGACATCCATTTTGTGCGTGAAAAGGTGGAATGAGGTGAAGTTCGAGTTCTTCATATTTCTTCACTATATCAAACTACGGACATCTTCACTAATGGTCCTCCATTGATCCTCTTTGACGATTTTAGGGACATCCCCAACGTTCGATCGCCTCTCGTTTCGACTGCGGGGGAGGTTGTCCTGACGCGGACAGAGGAGGTTGTCATGACACGCGATGGTCTACATCGGGTTATTGTGTGTTTCTCGGTGATAATCTTATATCTTGGGCTTCGAAACGACAACCAAATTTCTCAGGCTCTAGTGAAGAAGCCAAGTATCAGGGCGTGGCCAATGTGGTTTCGGAATCATGTTGGTTATTGTGTGTTTCTCGGTGATAATCTTACATCGCCTCTCGTTTCGATTGCGGGGGAGTGATAGAATAATAGTAATTATGTAAATAATTTTCCTATTGTTTTTTACCTAATTTGTTGTAATCTTGTTCCTTAATTATAGCAATTAGTTTCTAGTTTGTAGAATAGTTAATTAAGTTTTATTTATACTGACCAATAATGCTAATGAAAGACCATCCATTAATCTCCTTTACCAGAACACTAGATAATCGCCTGAGAAAATGCAATACCCGGATGTGGAGCGACATGAGTCAGGACATCCAGCCCAATCGGCATCGAAGTATGCAATGAGAGGTAGAGACCGAGACTAGGATCATGCATAAAGAGGCACGGCTATTAAATGACAGATGAAATGTCGGTACGAGTAATCGTGAGGTATTGAAAAGCGCTCACTAAACTTTATATATAGAGGAATTCTCGACTTGGGGACCCGAGTCTGCACTTAATTTCGAGCGGGTGTTAGTACGTGGTTTACAAAAGCCCATTTTGGCTCGGTTAATAATGTCCTTGGCGTATTTATGTTGCGATAAAAATAAGCCATGAGTGATGAGATGAGCAAGTCATCTTTATACCTAGAAAACAATGGAGATTGTTAAGATCCGACATAGTAAACTTGTGGCATAGATGAACAATAATAGATCGAATGAGTGTATTGCATGAGGCAGTGAGGACAATATCATTAACATAGAGGAGCAAGTAGGCCGAGTTACTGGGTGTCTTTTAGATGAATAATGATGGATCACAAACACTACTAGTGAAGCCTTGAGAAAGTATAAATGTGACAAAAAAAATGATACCAGACTCGATGTGTTTGTTTAAGTATAGAGACTTACGTAGCTTGCACATCTGATGGGGGGGAGACGGGTCAACGAACCTGGGTAGTTGTGCAGATAAAAGATTTCTTCTAAGCCGCCATCTAAAAAGGCATCTTTAACATCTAATTGATAAATTTGCCATTACTTGGACACAACTATGCTAAGCACGTTGCAAATTATCGTCGGTTTTTCAAGCGGGCTAAAAGTTTCATCATTATCGATCCCAACTTGTTGTGTCTTACCATTGGCGACGAACCGTGCTTTATGACGTTGATGAAGAGTATCATCTGCATGAAATTTATGGCATAATAACCATATGCGACGGACAATAGATGCATCATTTAGTTTGGTACCAAGTCCCATGCATGTATGGTTGTCTCGTAATGCGGTAAATTTGTTATGCATAGCACAATTCCAGTTGCGGCTTTGAGGGATAAGTGAGAGGATTTGGGTAATGGCAATATGGTTTGTGTTGCTGTAGAGGTGAAGGCTTGGGGTTTGGGTGATGGTCAGATGCTGGGGTGGGTGATGTGTTTTGTGGAGGGCTCAAATGGGTTAAGAGAGATGTTAGGGGAGAGGATGAGGACAACAAGAGTGATGTCATTCAGACGTCGGATCATCCACTCAGATTTACCATTTGTCTTCAAGAACATAAGGAAGGAGTTCGTCGCTCAGTATTCCGTGAATTTATTGGAGAACATATACATCAACTTCATACTATGAGTCATACAATGCGTCGGACTTAGCGGGTACAAATATGCCATTAATATGAGCCAAGACCTTATACCCACGGGCATGGAGTTTTAATAGGTGAACCCATGATGCATACGTCACTTTCGTGCCGTCGAGGACACAGATTTTGTGTTGAATGTTGGTTACGATGGAACACATGATGGAAGCCGGCTTTGAGAGAGAATGAAGAATCAATAGTCATGGTTGATTTATGCGAGAGGCTTTGGTAGTTTAATGTGTGAGGCAAACAAAGTGCTTTTATTTCGTAGCACGAGGTTCACATGCAAGAGTGGGAATAGTTCGAGATATTATCCTTGCTCTGATAACATGTTAAATATTATAATCCCTGAATGGATTATCATTTTTTATTCATATGTATACTTAGTATAATAATTATGTTATCTAATAATTTGAATCCTATATTTGAGGTATATGCACAGTTATTATAGGAGAGAAGATAGAATAATAAGGGAACTAAATATTTACACAATATTTGAATGGCTAACACTTTTTATACAACTTATTAATGTGTGCCCTTAAGGCAAACATTATAAAAATCGTTATATAATTATTAAATTAAGAACCTCATTTAAAAACTCAAGTATCTAAGGTCATGTTGTCCGGATTAGGAGTGATAGCAAATTGAGACGGGCACGAGCTTGATCTTACTTTGCTTGTGCTTATTACGATCTCGAGCTCAACTGAGCTTGAAAAAAAGCTTATTATCAAGCTTGGAAACTTAGGCTTGAGCTCGCTTTTAAGCTAAAGCTCGAGCTAAGTTATTCGAGCAACTCGGCCATATATTTTATTGTTAAATGTTCGAATTTTTCTTGGTATTTTTAATAATAGATTTGAAGGTTAGGTATGAAATATTGGATAAATCAATAAGAAAATTTGATATGTTGATACAAATATATAATCATGATAAATCACATAAATTCTAACCGCTCGCAATCTTTTTGACCCGGGCAAACGTTAGCTCGGCTTGGCTCGTTAACTTCTCGAACCGAGACGAGCTTGAGCTATTAACGGCATCTGTTATCATTTATCATTATCACCCCTAGACATGCCTTAGTAGTGGTATGGACTGAAAGAAAAGTACTGTAAACATAATTGAATGAACCTAAGCTAAAATATATTTAACTTAACTAAACTTACTTAACTTATTAACTTAGGGGTTGTTTGGTTGAACATGGCAAGATGGAATTCCCGGGAAGATTAGATTCACATGAAGTTGCAATTCATGTGAATTGCATAAAATTGTTTGGTTGCCATGTGGGAAGTGAATTCATGTGGGAAGTTGTACTTACCTAGGTTGGCTAGGTAAGTGACTTCCTACATTATGTAGGAATTAGACTTCCTTGGGAAGTTCTATTTCCCATGAATTGGGCAACCAAACAACATCCAATTTTGTCAATTCATGGGAATTTCTACTTCCCATGAATTAAGATGCCAACCAAACAACCCCTTAATCTAACATAATCTAACTTTACTTAACTAAAATTTAGTAAGACTATCCCCAAGCACAGATCGCGCTAATTAGGTCGCGGCCCGTTTTTACTCTTAATCTCACTTTATTTATGTTGACCTACTTTCACACTCGCAAGTAGAAGGTCACGACCTAGGTCATCAACCCGATCATTTTCCACTTCACAACATTCCCAATCACTTCCCACATTCTCTACCCCACTTTTTTTTTTGACTTTTACAATTATGTTTTCCTAACATTTTATAAATCTACTTTTTTTTATTGTTCGACCAATAGAAATTGAACACCTAGAAGTAGTGCTGGAAATGGGCTGTGTCGAGCCGTGCTTTGGGACGGCCCGTTGTGCGTAGCCGGGAAGTTGGCCCGGCCCAGACCCAGTTTTTTGTGCCTTCAGGTCGTGCCGTATCAGGCCCGAAATCGTAAACCTTGTCCGCGGCCCGCATCTGGCCCGACCAAAATTCGGGTCGTGTCGTACCCGGGCTTCGGGCGGAGTCATGCCTGTCCCGATTGGCCCGTTTTTGTATGCTTTTTTTCCCGCATGGGGTATTAATAAATGGTTAAAAAAAAATAAATTTTTTATATAATAAGTTTATATATTTAGTAATTGACTAATTGTAATTAGAAGAAGAATTTATAATTATATTATAAAGAGATTATAATTTGTGAGTATGTAGAATATTATAAGTAAAAGATTGTAAGATAAGAGAAAAATGTTTGAACATTAAGACGGGGTTTTGTACCCATTTTTATCATCAAATGTAACCACTATAGTTCATGTAATGTTATAACTAATGGTAACTTGTTTTCCAAATGTGGTTACATTTAGCTGTAAACTGTGTACAAAACCTCGTCTTATTGGTACATACTAAAAATAGCATGTCTGAAGAGATCGTGATTGAATCCCTATTTACTAAAAGAATAGGTGAACTCGCAAGTTTTCCCTCCAAATAGCATCTTCTTAAACAAGGAAGCTATTAATAATTTGTGTATATTAACTAAAGAAGGAAATTAATAATTATATGTATTTCATTATGGTATTATCTTCTCATTAAAATTAATATTTTTATTAAAATTAATCTTTTCATCAAATTTTTATACCATTCACTAAATTCTAAACTATAATCTATTAATTAAAATATAAATAAAACTATAAACTGCTAAATCTTTTATTGATACTATTATTTGAGATTGACTCGATTCATACTACGTATAACCAAAAGTATAAATCTTTTTTATTACTTTCATGACAAAAAAAAATTGAGAGAATTTGTAAATGGGAATCATTAGCTTCGTGGTAATAGAAATATTTCTGAAAAAAATACATTTCAGCACATTACTCAATTCTCTTGGATTAATTTTCAGTTTTATTTCCTCAAAACAAACAATCACGATAAAAATGAGCACTTAATAATATACCACTATTATTTAAATATTTATCAAAAATAAAAAATTATATATGTCGTGCGTTTATTGCACGAGTTCTAAATTAGTTGTTAATCAAACTAGTACAAAACCCGTGCAATAAATGCACGGGTTCTAAATTAGTTGTTAATCAAACTAGTACAAAACCCGTGCAATAAATACACGGTATTTATAAAGTTTTACTTATTAATTAATATAGTATTTAAAGATTGTATTGGCAATTTATTAATTTTTTAACATTTCTCATCATTGTATTTTCAATTGAAGAAAAAATAAATTAAAAGAGCAAAATTAATTAAGAGATTTGAGTATTTTTACACAAAAATAATGATATCTTTCATAATTTTTTAAATAACATATATTTTAGCTACGATTTATCTTAGAATGTTAACGAATTTTATCACAACAAACTTAGAGACAAATTTTTTGCAGTTCAAATAGGAAGCATATAGGGGATTATATCAGATCAGAATAGAAAAGTATATAGAGAATTATTTAAATATGGAATGTTTTTTAGGCGGGAAAAATTTGAGCTTTTCTTATTCTTTTAGTATATATGAGATGAATTGAATGGAGGGGGTATGTATAGTGAATTAAATTGAAAAAAAATTACACTTAAAAGTGGTAAATCGGGTCGTGCCTTGTCGAGGCATGCTCGGTCATTTTTCGTGCCTAACCGTGCCGGACTTCTCGGGTTCGTGTCGGGCCGGGCTGCCGTTTTCTTTTCCATGCCCTGCGGCCCGCCTTAGGCACGCTCGGGCCGTGCTCGGGCCGGCCCGGTTTACACCTCTGTGTCGTGCCATGTCGGACCGGAACCGGGTCGGTCCGTGTCGTCCGATAGGCCCAATCCCGATTTGCCAGGAATACCTAGAAGATCAGTAGGTCACCCACTCACCCAGGTGATCAATTTTGTTCAACAATGACCGCAAATTGACATTTTTATGTAGAAGATCACAAATTAGCCATCAAAAGACATCAATTATGTTTTGCTTAAGTATATCATTAGCATGACCAAATAAGATCATGACCTATCTTGCTTGGGTATAGTCTAATGATATTTTATGGTATGTGAAAAATGAAAATGTAACGGACTAATAACGGGTAAAATGTGCCCAAGAAAATGAGAGGTGAAGAATTGGAGGATCAATTTCTGAAGCAAGCACATGCATCACGCTCTATACAGAACCCTACACGTGAACATCCTTTACTTTTTTGGAATATGACGCCTAACCAAATTCCTCCTCTCTATACTTTCTTTCCATTCATAATTGTTTGGTTTCCTCCCCCATTATTTTAGGCTTAACAATCAATTAGACTTCCTTAAATCGATGTGTCCGTCTTAATAATAAAATAAAATATATATTTGTTTTCTAATAGATCTTACTTAAAACCATTGTAAATTATAACGAAGAGGTATATTGTCCAATCATCCCCAGAAAAAGGGTTAGTTTTGAAGGTTTACATTCTCGTTATAAATTATTTTAATTTACAACGGTAGTAAATAAGAATTTGTGTTTCCTATGATATCTAAGCATAAATCTCTTTTATTTTCACATATATTCTACTTTTGTCTTATTCATCTCATATGATGATATGAACATATATATTTAACTCGTCTTATATTTAAGACCGATACACCGATCTTAAATGAGAATTTGGGTATCAAATTAGCGTTATATATGACTTAATCATATGACCTTTATTTCCTAACATATTTATATGCTGGAATTGGTATAATCCATTAATCAATAACCAATCATAAATTGTAGGGTAAGACGGTCTCACACTGTGACACGGTCTCTTTTCAAAAAAGTTCATCCATTTATTGCTATTGATAAAAGGATAATTTTTATAAAAGTGGCCCTTCTAACATTGTGAGACCGTCTCACACAAAACTTACTGATAATCAATTGATATATGAGAAATTTTTTGGTGATTAATATGTTAAATCGTCTAATAAAGTACCCTAGCAAGTTTTTTTATGCTAAGTATTATGGTCCACCAAAATAAATATGGAGCATAATTCGACGATGAACAAGGAAAGAAGTTACAGTTGACTTATATGATAGTTGTGAGACCAAGTCTCATTTGGTGCACTTAAGTACTAAAGTGGGGAGTATCACTCTTGGCCTATGTAGACCAATATTTATTCCGATTAATTATTTATTTTTAATTGAAATATTATTTATATAGAATAAAGAATGGTGAATGAATGTTGTTGATTATTTACTTATTTTTAATAAGATATAACTCCGTATTTGTATAGAATACAAAATGGACAATGAATATTATTTTTGGTAAAATTTGAACAAATATGACGTTGAGTTGAGAGAATAATTTTGTAGTGGTTGAATTATGAACATAAGTTTCATGATTTTGAAAGGAGTTATAAACATTATTACTATATTTTTCTTTTGTAACATTATACAAAAACAATAATCTTAATCATTTTTACTATGTTTTTTTAGAGAGAAGTTGAGGTCTATTGCCTTTTTAGTGGTTCAGATAAATTATGTATTGATCGAATGATTGCTATTTAACTTGAAATTAGTATAATTAGAGTGAGCAAGCATCAAAACATCTAATTAAATTATTGTATGAGAGTGGGTCTTTAAATTCAGGAAAAATAAATTAATAAATTATGTATTGATCGAATGATTGTTGACTTTCAACCACATGATGACAACTCAGCTTAGTGGTAACACACCATTTTTTTATGTACTATTTAAAAATGAAGAGAAATTTTAAATTTCTGAACAATATATAAGAGGGAAATAGTCATATGGGATATTATTTAATTCGTCTTTCTGAGTAAAATAAAAATATCAAACTTTTATTTGTTAATAATATAAAAATCAAGATATTTACGTTACAATTTGGCATTGGCAAAGTTTAAAGCGAAATGGTGTGTTTGTAATTGAATGAAAGGAATATAATTTAATATTCCTCGAGAGGAAATGGACCAAAACATAGAGGGGAACCTCTTCTAATATGAAGATATTTGAATTTTAGTTGTAAATTAAAGATAAGCTTTAACTTTTTGTAATCCTCTTTGATGTTTTTGTAATACCCGAGAAATTATGAACTTAAAGTTGAATTACAAGTAAAAATAACGAGCAAGGGTGGATAATAAAATGTTGTGAGAGTACTAGGTGATAAGTAGAGCTGGCAAGTCTGACCCGACCCGAGTGACCCGACCCGAGTGACCCGACCCAAAACCCGAGCAAAACCGACCCGACCCGAGAATACTGCAACCCGAAACCGACACGACCCGACCCGACCCGATGACGACCCGTAACTAGGGGTGGCAATCGGGTCAATCGGGTCGGGTTTGGGTCGGGTCATGTCGGGTTCCGGTCGTATCGGGTCAGACAACCCTTTCGGGTAGGGTCGGGTTTGGGTTGTTATCGGGTCGGGTCATTTTCGGGTCAAATGATACATCGGGTCGGGTCGGGTTTGGGTCGGGTCGTAATCGGGTCCGGTTATTTTTTCGCAATATTTCAATATTTTTCCATTAAATCTAGTTTTAAATTATCATTTGGTTTAATTAATTCATTATTAAGTCAAACATATCAATTTAAACAATAAATCACTTTCATTTTGATCATTATTAAGGTAAATAATTGTCAGAGCGTCAATTTAATCGGGTCAATATCGGGTCGGATCAGTGACCCGAAAATCACTCGGGTCGGGTCGATTATTAGCCTATTTTCATACATCTTTTTCTAATTAATTTACTTAATCACATGATCATATAAATTAGATATAATGTTGTAAGATTAACATTGTGTACATAAAATAAATAGAGTTGTAATATTGAAATGATTTACGAGTTAAATGAATTAAAAGAAGAATAGATACCACTTGAACCATCTAGTTGTTTCTTCCTTTGGTCGTGTCAAATCCTATAACTATGTTTAGTGGCCATAAACAATTGTTTGTATTAGTCAATTTCTATCTTTATAACGAGAGTTGGGATGAGAATTAGGACTGCCAATAGGGGTTTAGTGACTTAACCATGTTGAGAGGACGTTAGGACCCACTAAAAGGTCGGTACGAATCCGAAAGGAATATACCGCTACAGGGTCTAGACAGTCATAGTAATTCTAATGTTGGTATCAATGAAACTTTTAATTAGTTTTACATGTATTTTTCTTTCACTATTTCAATTTGATTAGTTAATTTACTTTACCGTTTTAGATAGTTTATTTTATTGTTGTTTAGTTAGTTTACTTTATCGTCATTTTATTTCTATTCTTAGGTAGTTTACATTATTATTATTATCTAGTTTATTAGTCTAGTTATATAGTCTTTCAATATTGTCATTTAAATATCGCTTTAGTTAGATTTTAAATACTGTCATTCGGATCAGAGAACTTCCCTGATCGGGTACGTGACAATCCGATCGGGTAAGTCTTCTGTTTTGAGTTTTACATTCTGCAATTTACATATTTGTCATTTACATATCGTCATTTACATACTTGTCATTCTATTTTATGTTAATAGCTTTTACAACCACCTCAAGTGACTCGAACTTAAATGAAAATCAATCCATAGCAATTCATAGTTAACACGTACTCCCTGAGGATCGACACCCTACTTCCCTAATTACATTCCTTATGTTGTTAGCCTAAGTGCGGGTAATTATTTTTGTATCGGGACCGCGACAGAACCGATCAAATTTTGGCGCCGTTGCCGGGGAGCACGGTTTTTTTTATCTATGTATTGTTGGTTTTTGTTTATCATTTCTACCATTTTTAGGTGCAACCGTACCTAAATCGTTACTAACTTTCTCTTTTGTGTTTTTCTTGTAGGTTAACAAAAATGGTACTAACAAGGGAAGATCCAAGATACCGGGTTTTTGAGCTCGCTAGTGGGATCCTAAGGGTCCATATGACTTTGATTGCTCTCATTGAGGGTAACCAATTTAGTGGAAAACCAAACGAAAACCCGTTACACCATCTACAAACCTTTTGCGAATTGTGTCAAACCTTTGTGAGGGAGGGAATCACCCAAAACGAAATTAGAGAAACCCTTTTTCCTTTATCACTAAAGGGAGAAGCTAAATGGTGGTTCACCCGTCGTTTAAAGGAAGCCACAAGACCTATGGAGTGGGAAGAGATTGTCATCGCTTTTCACCGTAGGTTTAGAACCAATTTGTCAAACCTATCAATTAAATCACAAAATGAAAGTGGGGAAAGTTCGCAAACCAATGGGGGAGAGCGAAAGAAGAGTCGAGTGGAAACTTCAAAAGATGTTGACACTACAATTTCCTTAGCCTGTCCCGTTCAACCAAACGAAACCACCCCTAAAAGCACTTTATATCGCCCAAAAGTTTTCAATCTATTTACCTCATTAACAACACCTTGTGAACTTTGTGGTGTCTTCGCATTAAGTTGCCATAGGTGTTGGCAAAAGGTAAATGAGAAAATTCAAGGACGAATCAAGCTACAAGGAGCTCAAGTCCCTTCATAAGGCTTAAGGAGGGATAGCAAAACATAGTCTAGCATGACTTAAAAATGCGCTTGTCGGGAGGCAACCCGTCTTTTTCTTTTCTTTTTCTTTATGCATTCTTTCTTTTACTTATTAGACAATGATTTTAATTTGGACTATTTTATTTGGACTCTATTTTTGGATTTTGTGTTGTAATAGTTAGGAACAGTTTTTTCGTTTTACTTGTTATTGTGCATGTCTAGTATATCGTTTTTCGTACTTAGAATCGGAGGACCTATTGAGACAAGAAGGAGCTCTCCTTGGCCCAAGTTGCCAAGATCACTAAGGTTAGTAAGTATGTGCAAGGACATAGCCCAAAGGTAAGAGCAAGTGGCAAAGAAAATAGAAACAAAAACCGGACCAGCAAGTTTCCCCGATCGGATTGTTATATACCCGATCGGGTAAATTGGCTGCCTCGTATTTTGCTCTAATTTCTTCTATAAAACCCACTTGCTACCCTTTGCTTGCTGCCTTATACCCGTGTTCTTCAATTTCAAAGTTCAAAATTCTCTCAAAACCTTCAATTCTTAGTCTTTTCTTACAAAATTTGTTCCTATAGTTCATCAAGGGCAACTTCTAAGCATCATCAAGTAAGTTATTTCTACTTTAGTTACTTCAATATCTCTATATTTTTCAGAAATCCAACATGAACAAACCCTAACTCACATTTGGGGGTTCTTGATTTTGATTGCAAAACTTGTTTAAATTGGATTTCTAATGATTCTTACATGTTATAGAGTGAATTTTAGTGATTAATTAGGATGATTACTATGATTTGGATGCCCATATGCTAATTAAAATACTCTTCTTTACTATATGCTAAGAACTTTTGCTTAAGTGGTAGTATGATGCTTGAATTCATGCTTTATACTATGAACTTATGATCTTATTGTGTTAATTTAGCATTAGTACCCTTAGGTAGTAGCCAAATTCATGATTCAAGTGTATGTTGCTCATCTTAGTGACATATTGTTATGCTTAAAACATCCATTTGTGCTCAAAAGATAGCATGACAATGTTTCATTAAGGTCACTATGCTTGAATTTGTGCTCAAAACTTAGTATTCTAACATGTAAGCTATCAACTTGTGTTTATGAATGAAGTGTTTTAATACTAGTTATTTGTAGAAAATGGCACCTACATTAAGAAAATCAAAGAGGGCAAGAACCTCCACTCAAGGAGAGAGTAGTAGAGCACAGGAAGAAGATATAGAAATGCTTGAAGCAAACGATCAACCCGAAAATCAAGGAAATGCTATGCGTGATCCTAACTTTCCGGATGTAGAATTTAGTTCACACAAGCAATGGCAAAATTAGTCTATACTTAAAAGCAAAGGTATGAGGGCTACCAAGTTCCTCAATGTTTCTTCTTTAAGGCATATGAAACTTTATGAGCATGTTAAAGTGTTATTTACGGGCCTAGGTATGAATGCTAGCATGAACTTTAGTTATGAGACCTACCCTCAATTAACCCTTGAATTCTTAAGCTCTTTTGAGTTACATAGGTCTAGAAATAGAAATACCATGCCTCAAGTTCAGTTTCGCTTGTTTAATGATGATTATAATATGAACTTAGAGAACTTTGCTAGACAATTTGGTCTCACCACTGAGGATACTGTTACCTCACCTCCAGAAGGCTTTGATATTAGCCTGCTTTGGAGTGCTATTTCGAATTACCCTGTCTCTCGTTGGGACCATGTCCCACACCAACATATACATCATCCGGCCATTAGAATCTGGCAAAGATTCATGGAATGGACCTTTTTGGGTCGTGATGAGCCTCATTTGGTGAGACGAGTGGAGTTAGAAATGTTAGGAGGATTTTTGAATGTGAATGGTGATGAACCATGGTCTGTTAGTATACCGTATCATTTTGCTGTTCAGTTGACCAAAGCAATTAATCCTAAGAACACTGCCATTGTCTATGGAGGTCTTATCACTCACCTTGCTATACGAGTTTGTGATTTTAACCAAGCCACCACCGACCTCCAGGCATTGACTACACCTCCCACCGAGATGGGAAATGGGTTGGATAATGCTTATTTTGTTCAGCTCAGCTGGTTTCGAGTCTCTCACCCCCATATGATTTGGAGGATAGCTGGCCGTGATTCGGTCAAGTTGACCGCCGAGGTAGAGCAAATTCCATTTCTTCGGCAGCGTCCTCAACTTCAAGAGGGTGAGGCTATCTTACCCCGACCCACTTACTACCTTCATGTTGGGGATATTACCCACATTGACCCCCCCTGTTCAACTTAGATCCCGCCGCCCTGAGGTAGGATCATCCTCTCACTCGACCCATGTTGCGGGCGATGTGACCGCCATGTTTGAAGCCCTAACCTTGTCCGTTAATAGAATTCAGTCCGACCAACAGCTTGCTTTGCACCCCATCTATGACCACTTTGCTAGGCAAGGTGTGATTAGACCTGAGGGCCCCCACCCGTCTTTTTATACTTGGCCCGAATGGGGGTATAGTACTACTTATGATGCAGGTGTGCAGCCGACCGGACCGGATTACTGTGGAACCGACTATGGTGTTGAGAGTTTTGGGGGGTATAGAGGTGATTTTGGAGATCACCAAGTAGGAGAGTACCAGTCCTTAGGAGCCAGCGACCCAACCGGGATCATTACTTCTCGTGGTAGTTATTATTCTGCAGATGATACCTACTATACAGATGCTTCTGGATCCGCATCCGAGCCACCTCCTTCTGAGAGGAGAGGTCGTAGCTGGTGGCCTTTGTGATGAGATGATGAGCTCCCCTTGTTTATACTAGCTGGGGGGATGCTAGATATTTTGTAAGAATTTTATTTCTTTCCCTTATTTTTCGCATTTTTAGTTTTATTTTTAAGCCCTTTTTCCCATTAGAATTTTATATTGTTTCTCTGTTCCATGTGCTACCAGCCGTTTCTCGATTTGTTTCTGTTATAATTGCATGCACATTGAGGACAATGTGAAGTTTTAGCTTGGGGGAGGATTTGCATTTAGGATTTGCATTTAGGATTGCATTTAGATTTTTATTTATTTATTTTATTATTTTATTTTCTTTTAATTTTCTTAGTTCATTTTTAGTTTTATTGGAAAAAATCAGAAAAATAAAAAAAATCGAAAAAAGAAAAAAAAACAAAAAGAAAAGATCATTTACATTTTACATTTCTCATTTTATAGTTTTTATAAGATAATGTTTCATTATATTATGAGGAATTGTGCATTCGTGGGGATGTCTTGTACACAGTAGGTAGAAAATTGCATTTGGACTTAATTAACACTACTACAAATACAGGCAATAACAACGCCCCATCAACAACGCATACTCACGAAAATAAAGAAAAACCGTTGTGGAATGGATAAATATTTTTCCGCGGAATTTTATTAAACCTAATAACAACGGTGTTAGTTTTTCAAACGTTGTTATTAGTTTTAACAACGGCGTGAACTAAAATAACTGTTGTAAATAAATTTACTAATAACAACAGTTTATTATATGTCCGTTGTTATTAATTTAGCGCGAAATAATAAAAATTAATAACAACGGGTATGAAAAACCCGTTGTTATAATGTGTTATTAATTTGGCGCATTATTTGGCTTAAATTAATAACAACGGAGATGATTTTGTTGTACGTTGTTGTTAGTTGTAACAACGGATTTAACTTTGTTAACCGTTGTAAATAGGTAAACTAATAACAACGGTGAATATGAATAATAACCGTTGTCAATACTTTTTAATAAAGATGAAAAAAACACAGAACACTAATAATACTGTACTGCAACACAAAAACACAAACACTAAATATAATTTATTGATTTCCTGATCGTCTCTTTGTCATCATCTCCGTCTGCTATTTCTTATTAATCAGGTATTCTAATAATTTTTCTTTATTGATTTCCTGAATTTCGTTTATTTGTGAATTAGTTGCCTTATACATTGCATTTTTCTGAATTAGTTGGCTTATTATTGAATTAGTTTTAATTAGTTGGATTTTCTGAATTACTTGGCTTACTATATATACTACGAATGTAGATAAATGACTCGAACTTGGATGAATGCTGCGAATATTAGTGACCCAAACTATAAGGATGGTTTAGCTGAATTTTATGAAGTCGTTGCGAACAATTTGAATGGTTCTTCTAGTATTCCATGCCCTTGTGAAAGATGTGGTAATATTAGGTATATGGCTATTTCGGACGTTAAAATTCACCTAGAAAAGTATAGTTTTAGTTGATCCTATACCCGTTGAATTTTTCATGGGGAATCATTAGAGGAAGATAATAATTTTGAAGAAGATGATCTTGAGGTATACGAAAGGATAACTGATGATCCCGAGTTTGCCGAGTATGTTGAGTTGGAAGCAGACGAGTTGAATGTTGGGTCTACAGATAATGAAGAAAAGGATGATGAATCAAATGCTTTTGAAGATGAAAACATTAATTTGGATGACCTTGACAACATGTATAAGAAGTTGTGTGAGTCTGAAGCGCCTCTATACCCTGGTTGTAAGTACCCAAAGATGTCGGCTGTGGTGAAGTTGTATAATATCAAGGGGGCAAATGGGGTTAGTGACACATGTTTCACTAGTTTATTAGCCTTGATAAACGACATGCTTCCAGATGGTAATGTTCTTCCCGTTAAGACATATGAGGCTAAAAAACTAATTAGAGGGGTTGGTATGAAATATGAGAAAATACATGCATGTCCAAATGACTGCGTATTGTATCGAAAATTATATCAAAACTTAACCAATTGTCCGGTTTTTTTGAGTGGCGTTATAAGGATAAGGAAGGGATCCCGGCTAAGGTGTTATGGTATTTTCCAGTGATACCAAGATTCATAAGGATGTTTGCGAATAGCAATGATTCAAAAATGTTAACTTGGCATGAAACTGGAAGAATAAATGATGGGAAGCTAAGACACCCGGCAGATGGTATGCAATGGAAATCGTTCGACGCTAAGTATCCCGAGTTCGGCATTGAACCTAGAAACTTACGTCTAGCGCTGTCCACTATGGAATGAACCCACATGGAAACATGAGTACCCAACATAGTACTTGGCCAGTAGTGTTGGCAATATACAACTTACCTCCATATGTGTGCATGAAAAGAAAGTACTTGATGTTGTCGTTGTTAATTTCCGGCCCTAAACAACCTGGAAATAATATAGATGTCTATTTGGAACCTCTTTTAGATGATTTGCGAATTTTGTGGATAGTGGGATAGAAGTATTTGATGCATATAGGAATGAAACTTTCAATTTGAGAGCGATGTTATTGTGTACAATAACCGACTATCCGGCTTATGGCGACCTTTCGGGGCATACGGTGCATGGGAAAGAGGCCTGTCCATTGTGTGGGGAGGATATCGAGTCTGAATACTTGAAGTGTTCTCATAAGTATGTGTATTTGGGAAATAGGAGGGGCTTTGATCCTGACCATTGTTATCGCAAGCAGCAGAAAGCATTTAATGGACGTCAAGAACATCGTCAACCTCCTAGAATTTTGAGTGGGCATGAAGTTTATCAGAAAGTCAAGCATATAGAGATAAAATATGGGAAGAAGAACGGCTCTAAATTGTCTACTCGTGGGTATAAGAAAAGATCCATATTTTTTGATAAACTTCCATATTGGCCTGACCTGGAGGTCAGGCATTGCCTCGATTTCATGCACATTGAGAAAAATGTCTGTGATAATATTATCAATACCCTCCTGAATGTTCCCGGTAAAACAAAGGATAACGCCGCAGCTAGGGAAGATATACAAATGATGGGTATTAGGCTAGAGTTGGCACCACAGAAGAGAGGTAATGGTACATTTTTACCGCCAGCAGCTTATACCCTTTCACGGAATGAGAAAAAAGAGTTTTGTGCATGCTTGAATGGAATTAAAGTGCCACATGGTTATTCGTCCAACATCAAAAGCCTTGTGTCGATGCAAGATCTAAAACTCACCGGGTTAAAGTCACATGATTGCCACACTTTGATGCAACCATTACTATCCGTGGCTATTCGCTCCATTTTACCTGAAAAGGTACGATATGCTATTACCAGATTCTGTCTCTTCTTCCAGTCCATATGCGATAAAGTCATCGATCCCGATGATGCGGATTCATTGCAGGACCTCGTTGTCACCTCTCTTTGTCATTTTGAACTGTATTTTCCACCCTCTTTCTTCACTATCATGATTCACCTGACCACTCACTTGGTTAGGGAGATTTTGTACCTTGGGCCCGTGTACTTGAGATACCAGTATCCTTTCGAAAGATTGATTAAAGTCTACAAGGACTATACATCTAATCGGTATCGTCCAGAAGGTTGTATTGCTGAACGTGCTATATTAGACGAAGCTCTTGCATATTGTTACGCTCATCTCTCTCCTGAGGAGTTAATTGGCGTTCCAAAGAATCGTCATAGTGACTGGATGACTGGAAAAGGTATTAGGGGCCGGGTTGAAAAAATTGTGTCACGTGACATGTTACATTTAGCACATACGTATGTGCTAAACAACGAAGATGAGGTGCAACCTTATATTGAACAACACAAATATGAGCTCAAATACGATCACCCAAACAAGAGCGAGATGTGGATTGCAAACGAGCATAAGAAGACATTTGGAGAGTGGTTTAGGAATGTTGTCTTGGAGTATAAGAATTTGTATGGTGATGACATCTCTCCTAGGTTACTACGTCTTGGGTTAGGTCCAAATGCCAGGGCTACTTTTTTCAGCGGTTTTGCTATTAATGGTTATACTTTTTACACCCGCGAGCAAGATGAGTTGAGCACAATGCAAAATAGTGGTGTGAGTTCTGAATTTGAGGCATTGCACTTTGCTACTTCAAAAGATAAAAACCCTATTTGGGGAAAATGCCTTTATTATGGTGTTATTCAAGAAATATTGGTATTAGATTACATTGATTTCACAATACCTCTGTTTCGATGTAACTGGGTTGATAACAACAACAATTGTGTTCGAAAGGATAAAAAGGGATTTACGTTGGTCAATTTGGATAAGGTTGGCAATAATAAGGATGATCCTTTCATAATTGCATCCCAAGCTAAACAAGTGTTCTATGTCACCGATCCTATGGATAAGAAATGGTCTGTTGTACTATCTATAAGGAGTAGACGGGGTGCACCCGATAATGATGGGGATAATGATCAGGATGTCGTGTTTGAGGGAATGGATCACTCTTCCACTGTATCTTATTTCGACAATGTTGACACTGATCATGATAACAATGAAAGCATCTATATGCGTGATGATCATGGTGAAGGTATTTGGGTTAACGAAGAAACTATGTCGGGCAAGAAACGTCCCCGATCCTGAGGTGGTATTGTCTTTAGTTTTTGTTAGCTTTTGTCATTGTTGAAGATTCCCAAATTATTTAGCTTTTGGTCATTCATTATACAGTCTCCATGTTTTGGTTTCTGCTGATATTGCAGTGTATAGTGCTTATGATATTGCTGTCTTTGTTTGTTTCTGCTGATTATTATTGCAGTGTATAGTACTTATGATATTGCTGTCTCTTATAATTATAATTAAAAAAAAATAAAGGTAAGCAACAACAACGGTTGTTGTAATTCTACCCGTTGTTATTGATTATAACAACGGTTAATAACCATAAACCGTTGTCATAGTTTTTACTAATTACAACGGGTAGACTACTATAACCGTAGTCATTGCTCTATCACAACGGTTTGTTTATAATAACCGTTGTCAATATTTGTAGATAGAAAACACACAACTTTAGTAATACGACTGTAGTACTGCAACACAAAAACTCTATCACAAAGCGATCATTTTTCTGTCATCATCTCCCTTATTACTCAGCTATTATTTTTATCAACTATTTCTTGAATTTGTGAATTTGTGAATGTCATTTCCTGGATGTCGTTTATTTCCTGAACGTCAATTATTAGCAAATTTGTGAATGTCATTTCCTGAATGTCGTTCAATTCTAATTTTGCTTTATCGATTGAATAGCTTTATATTGAATAGGTTTAATTACTTCTAAACTTAAGTCAAAAAACAAATTAACGTATCAACATTAATATTATTAAATTATAAGTTCAAACGGCGCCACACACAAATGGCGCCAAAACAACAACAACCAAACAACCAAACAACTACAACCAAACAACAACACCAAATTAAATTGAGTCCGGGTAAATCTCCCGGATAGCTGCCACCGCTAGAGCATATGCATCAATCGGGTCAGCCTCGGCCA